>CM076575.1:1539987104-1540203239 GCA_034641835.2 Pinus albicaulis | reverse complement strand
GATGAAATTTTTATATTTAATCTACTGCTTGATAAATACAAATAAATCTAATCTAACCCGGGTATTTAAATATGAACACAATTTAAGAATAATTTCAATCAAACAAACAACAATAAAGGTGACTTATTTATTTAAAAGAAAGATGAGATTTCATATGATGCTAACTCTATTTAAGAAGTTAAACAGAGTTATAATAATGTATCGTATTTACAGATTTATATTTCTATATTGTCTATACATACTATGAAAGATAACATTTCTATGTTTCCATAAATGATATAACAGAGAAATGTTTGTTGAATCTCTAATTAAACTGAGAGGGGGGGGTGAATCAGTTTAATACATTCCCGATCTTTTAAACTTTTCAATAAACTTATTTACACCTTCATTTCAAACTCTATTTAATGTGAGAGTAATCTTAGAATGTAATCTGAAAGTATTAGTTTAATAGAGCAATAGACTTAATTTGAGAGCAGCAGGTATTAAGCAAATGATACATATCAGATCAATACATAAATATCATGCACAGAGACACCAGATATAAGTGGAAACCCATAAAGGGAGAAAACCACATCTTATTATTGTTGTGATGCAAAGGCAAGTTCCAACTCCCTCTCACCACTGTTTTTCTGCAGGCACCAACCTACAGGAGGCTCCTACCTCAATTCTGCAAGCTACAACTTGCAAGGAAGCACCAACTCCTTTCAGTTTTCTGCAGGCACCAACCTACAGGAGGCTCCAACCTCAGTCAGCTACAACTGACGACTATCAAGCTGCAACTTGATAGGGAAGCTCCAACTTCCTCAATTTATCAAACTGAAAGTTTGCTGATTTACCTCAGACATCAGCTCTATTCTTGTAGCTTCTCCTTCTGTTCTGCTTTTCTTAATCTTCTCTGTCTTACTCTTCTATATTCTGCCTTCTCTTGATTTACTCTCTCTTCATTTTAAAAAAAACTTCCTCTGCATATCAAGATGATATTATTTATAGATTTCCTCACATGACTGTTTGTATTCTGCTTGGAATTCGAAATGGAAAGTCATGTCTCTTTGCCTTCTACCTTCTCACTCCTTTTATCAGCTTACTCAGAAATTATAACTGTAGGTGTCAATTTTAACATTACAATGGGAGTTTGTTTTCTCTCGGAGACTTGCCAATGCATCACAAACAATAAAAATTTAAATAAAACATTTACATTCAAATTTAAATGAGAACTCCAGCTCAACTCATTTAGTCTTTTGAATTGGTACGAATTTGTCTTTTCTTTGGTTGTCTTTGTCTTTTCTGTGACTATGTTTTATCTTCTTTTGGATCTGTTTGCTCTTCCGTCCTCTGCTGTGGTGTAACTGCTGCATATGTGTAAATGTGCCTTTTATATCCGCTGACTGTAAATCTGGAGGAATTCCAATCCCTTTTATGCCATTAGTGTCTTGTTGATGTGGCAGGTTCCGCAGGCCGGAACATACATATATCACAAGCGTTAATAATCGCCCTCCCGTAAAGCTAAGGTCCGTGAGTCTAGAGACCACGCGGCTTATCGCAACAGCGTTATATATATATATATATATATATAACGCTGTTGCGATAAGCCATATATATATAGCAGCGCCCTTTTATATATATATAAGTAATTTTAACACTCGGCATACATATAACCTTCCTTTTAAAACGACTTAAATCAATTCTCGGCATTATATAATAAAAACTCTTTAAACAAATAAGAACTCCTTTCGGGCTCACTCGCCGATCTTTCCGATGCGATGAATCACTCCTCAGCCTCTTCCGATTGAGATTATTCTCTGTTATGGTGAAACTTCAAACATATATCAGTCTTGGCTTATAAACCCATCGGATCCGGCCTTTCAATCGCAATCGTAACTCTTTGTTTGTACATTCCGATCCCCTTGCGATTTCTGATTGCGATTGATCGCAATCGCAACTTTGAGTTGCAAGCCCCTCTGCTTTGTTTACCTCCGATGCGATTGGGAAGGGGTCCCACCATATAAAACTTCATTTTGTGCGCTCCATATATATACCTTGGACCTTTGGTTATATGCTCTGGGCTTCATTGTATTCGCAAATTCTCTGTTTATTTAAGTTCCAAGATTGATCAATTGCAGTTTATAGACCCATCGGGTCCGGATTCTCATCGCAATCGCAATTTCCTGTGGGTTACATATTACGCTGCTCTTGTGATCTCCGATTGCGATTGGGTGAGGGGTCCCACCTTATAAGCCATTTCGTTTTGATAGTACCTTTGATTATATAGATATAAAGCGCTCCGCTTGTATATAACTGTTATATATATATATTTTTCCGCTGGAGTGAAGCGATTCCCATAATTATGTTTGTATATGTTATATGTGCTCCGCTTGCATATAACTGATATATATGTTTATATATTTTTCCGCTGGAGTGAAGCGATTCCCGGAATAATGTTTGTATAAGTTATATGTATAATGCCGGTTGGAGAGTGTGATTCCTGGAATTTTATAACGGCTCTGCTTCTGCCTCTGCCTCTGCTGCTCCTGTCGCTCTGCCTCTGCCTCTATTGCTGAGATAACGGTTCTGCCTCTATTATATTCGTTTCCTCTGCCTTCATTTGCTTCTTTGCTGCCTCTTTGCTTCAGCGCTGCCTCCTTTGCTTGAGCGTTGCCTCCTTTGCCATCAATGACAATATTTCCAACAGTCTCCCCCTTTGGCATTGATGGCAATCCACTTTCTCTGTTTGCTTTCTCTTTCTCTTGTTGCTTGCTCTTCCTCCTGTTGTTTGTTCTTCCTCCCCCTTTGACATCAATGGTAAAGGACGACGCCTCATCTCTCCGTATGGGCTCTGTCATTGCATTTCCTTTTTCTGAGTTACGTTTAGGTCCTCTTCTGCTGAAATTGTACTATGCTGCTCCAGAGTGATGTATGAAACTTGTTGAGAGAACACTTTGGTATAGTGAGCCAATATATGTTTTATAGTTGTGTTTCATTTGTAGTGCCTGTAATATGCATTTTACGATTGAACGGTTCTTGTTGCTTTGGAATGCTGATACTATTGATAATGCTGATAATACTGATAATGCTGATCCTGTGGACTTGTTTTATGCTTATCTTGCTGGCTGTTCTCCCCCTGGAATGATATCTTCATTTTTGTTCTCCCCCTGAGACTGTACTTTCTCTTCATATTAGAGAATAGTATCTACAGATACTACCCCTAGTTTGTCTCTCAAGTATTCGAATGGTTCTCTGGCAAGTGGTTTGGTAAATATATCTGCTATCCGTTCTTTCGTTGATACATAGTCCAGTTTAACTATCTTCTGAGCCACTTGTTCTCGGAGAAAATGATACTTGATTGGTATATGTTTAGTTTTTGAATGAAGCACATGATTTTTAGATATACTTATAGCACTTGTATTATCACATTTGATTGAGATAGGTTCATTAATGCTTACCTTCATGTCTTGAAGTGTCTGCTTCATCCACATGACTTGTGTGCAACATGCTGCTGCTGCTATATATTCTGCTTCAGCTGTAGACAGAGAGATGGATGTTGTTTCTTGCTTAGCCATGCCACCAGACTTTCTCCTAGATAGAATGCACCTCCACTTGTACTCTTCCTATCATCCACACAGCTGGCCCAATCTGCATCTGTGTATGCTGTCAAGGTGAAGCTTTTGCCTTTAGGATACCAAAGCCCATATTGTGCAGTTCCTTGTAGATATTTGAGTATTCTTTTTACTGCCAAAAGATGGTTTTGTTTAGGTGTTGCTTGATATCTTGCCACTAGTCCTACTGCTAGCATGATGTCTGGTCTTGAAGCTGTCAAGTACAGCAGGCTTCCTATCATGGATCTGTAGAGTTTTTGATCTACATCTGCAGACCTATCATCAGCATACAGCTTGCATCCCGTGATCATGGGGGTTGTCATTGGTTTGCAGTCCTCCATTTTGAATTTTTTCAGCATTTCTTTTACGTATTTTTCTTGAGAAATGAATGTGCCTGTGTTCTTTTGCTGAATTTGCAGTCCCAAGTAGAAACTGAGTTCTCCAATCATAGACATTTCAAACTCTATTTTCATCTCATCAGCAAACCCTTTTGCTAGTTCATCTTTGTTGCTTCCAAACATAATGTCATCAACATATACAACAACAATTAGGAGTTCATTTTCATGTGCTTTTATGTATATATTGTTGTCTACTCCACCTCTCTTAAAACCCTGTTTTTGCAAATATTTGTCCAGTCTTGAGTACCAAGCACGAGGAGCCTGTTTCAGTCCATATAGGGCCTTCTTCAGTCTACACACATAGTCTTCTTTGTCTGTCAATGAGAAGCCTTCTGGTTGTTCCATGTACACTTCTTCTTCTAGATCTCCATTAAGAAAAGCAAACTTTACATCCATTTGATATACCTTGAAGTCTTGATAGCATGCAAATGCCAGGAACATTCTGATAGCTTCCATTCTAGATACAGGGGCAAATGTTTCATCATAATCAAGTCCTTCTATTTTTGAGTATCCTTTGCAGACCAGCCTTGCTTTATTCCTGATTACATGTCCTTGCTCATTCATTTTGTTTTTGAATACCCATTTTGAACTAATGATATTTTTCTCAATAGGTCTAGGAACTAGTTCCCAGGTATTGTTCTTCTCAATTTGGTCCAATTCTTCATTCATTGCTTTTATCCAATACTTGTCCTTGCTTGCTTCTTCAAATTTCTTTGGCTCTATTTGTGATAACATGGCTATGTATACTTCTTCTGTTTGTTCTGTTAGCTGCCTTCTTGTCTGGACTCCTGCTTTCCTGTCTCCTATGATCTGATCTTCAGGATGATTCTTCTGAGTGTATCTTGAGGGGGTTTTCGAGCTCAGCTCTGCATTATCTGTTGTCTTTCTTGTTTCATCATCATCCTTGTCTTCCTCTTCATCGTTTCCTGATGGACTGCAGCAGTCTGTATTTCTTGTATTGTTTGGAAGTTCTTCACCAAATCTCACATCAATACTTTCAACTATCTTCCGAAGGATCTTGTTGTAGCACCTGTACCCTTTGCTTTTGGAAGCATATCCTAGAAAAATCCCTTCATCTTCTCTTGCATCAAATTTCCCAAGGTTTTCATCATTATTCTTTATGTAACACTTGCTACCAAAGACTCTGAAATGTTTTATTGAAGCTGGCTTTCCATGCCATAGTTCATATGGAGTTTTGTCACCGCTTGGCCTTAAGTGAGCTTTATTAAGGATATGTACTGCTGTGTGTACTGCTTCTGCCCAGAAGGTTTGAGCAATATTATTCTCTTGCATCATAGCTCTGGCTATTTGTTGTACAGACCTGTTTTGTCTCTCTGCTACTCCATTCTGCTGAGGTGTCCCTGCAATAGTAAATTGTTGCTTTATTCCATGTTCATTACATAGGTCCGCAAAGTCATAATCTGTGAATTCTCCTCCTTTGTCTGATCTGATACATTTCAGCTTGCATCCAGTTTGATTTTCTGCTAATGCTTTGAATATCTTAAATTTTTCCAATGCTTCTGATTTATTTTTGAGAAAAGCAACCCATGTCATTCTGGAGAAGTCATCTATTATCAGCATGAAATAGGATTCTCCACTTGGTGTTCTAGTTCTAGCAGGTTCACACAGGTCCATGTGCACAAGCTGGAGTGGTCTTCTTGTTGACAACTCCTCTTTAGATTTAAAGGATGTGCGAGTCTGTTTCCCCAATTGACAAGATTTGCATATAGTATTTGAAGGCCTTTTTATTTCTGGCATGTCTTTGACAGCTTTCTTCTTGCTCAATTTGATGATATGGTCAAAGCTGAGATGTCCCAATCTCCTATGCCACAACCATGACTCCTCAAGTTTGCTAAGATGGCAGGCTTCATCTTCCTCTTTCACTATGTATACATTGTTCTCTGTTCAAACACCTTTGAGCAGAGTCTTTCCTGTTGTGCTTGACCTGACTACACAATCTTGTGCTCTAAAAAGAACTTCACAGCCTTTGTCACACATCTGACTGACACTCATTCGATCCACAAATAGTACCTCTTGGGATTTTCCTCTGCCATTGTCTATGCTGACTGAGCTCTTCTCGATTCTTCGATTATCATTACTAAAAATAACATTGCCGTATTTTTCATCAGAAAGAGAACTTGCGCTTCGTCTCTCCAAATATGTGTTTGGAGTAAACGCCCATCGGCCTGGGTACTACCGGCTTTTCGTATCTTGAGCAATTAGAGCTGTATTGCCAGACTACCTTTCTTTATCCACCGGAGGCCCCCTTTTTGGAGGCCCCCTTTTGAACATTTGATTATAGTTTTTTCAGAATTGTGAGCATGAACAAAATTGCTTTGACTCATAAACCTCCTTGAGGTATTGAACATCAGTCTTTGTCTATACTTTCTACATTCAATAATTTTATGGCCAAATTCCTTACAATAAAAACAATAACCATAGAAATTATTTGCATACCCGATGTAAGGTTGTTTTCTCCATTTGTTTGTTTGAGATAGCCTCTTCACTGTTTGCATCTTTTGCAGGTCTGAATTACTCTTCCTTGCATAACAATATGCAACAATGTGTCCTGGCTTGTGGCAGACATAGCAGGTGGCATTCTTCATAGGAGGGAATAATTTCCTCTGATGACTTCCAAATTTGATATACTTAGGGGCATATGATTCTTTTTCTGCCATCTTAGTATTCATTATATTCTTTGTTACTAGAGGTTTCTTCTGCTCTTTGTCTCTCTTATTGCAGATTTCTTCTTTTGTTGGAACTATTTGAGCTACTTCCTCATCCTTCTTTGCTTTTACAAAAGTAATCTCTCTGTCAACCTTTTCTTTTCCTTTACTTGATTCTCCTTCGTAGCCTATTCCAGTCTTTATCATAGGGGATCTTTGAGCAACCAAAATTTCATTCAACTTAATAGAGCTTGTTGTTTGAGAAGGGTATATAGAAACCTTATGTTGAGCATTTTCTAATTTCTTTCTCAGACATAGAATTTTTCTTCCAGCTTCTCTTGTTCTCCAGATTTATATTTGATTTGTTGAAGTAACATATCTTCTATCTTCTTGGCTTCTTCAAGCTTTACCTTCAGCTGCATGAGGACTTCTGAATTTTGTTCTTCTTTCACACATTTTAGGAGAATCTCTTTTTGTTTTCTGCATTTTAGTTTGAGTCTGTCAATCTCCTCCAGAGCACTTCTTAGCTCCCCCTCAAGGTCTACTTCCCCTTATTCTTCTTCATCTTCTAGTAGGAGTCCCTCAAGATCTTCTATGGCCATCAATAAAAATTTTGAGGTTCCTTCTTCACTTGAGGGTTCTTCTGAGTCTTCAGATGCACTGCTGTCTTGCTGAGCATAGAAGGATTTTCTGCTAAATTTCTTTCCTTTCTGCCAGAACTTTGATGTGTCTTTCTCTGATTCTTGAGCTTGATTTCTTACTTTCTTGTGAGGACATTTAGCAGCATAATGTCCAACTCTTCCATAGTTAAAGCATTTGAAGGGAATTTTACCTTTGTATCTACCTGAGCCTCTATCCAATTTCTTGACAAATTTAGCCTCTTCTTCATCAGAACAAGAGCATATTTCTTCCTTTTCTTCTTTCCTTTTTTCTATTTTGAATGTTGCTTCCCTTGTACTTGGCTTCTTCTGTGGGAGCCTCATTTCATAGGCTGTTAGATTTCCAAGTATCCGGTTCATGGTCAAAGTCTCCCAATCCGCTGTCTCTTCTATTGCAGATACCTTGGGATTAAATCTGGGTGGGAGTGATCTTAGAATCTTTTGTACAACTATACTTTCTGGTATGGTTTCTCCAAGAGCTTTCATATTGTTAACAATTTCTGCAACTTTTAAAAAGAAGCTGCCAACATCTTCATCATCATTCATTTTTAAGTTTTCAAACTGGGCTCTATATACTTGAAGTTTGGCAGTTTTTACTTTCTGGTCTCCCTCATGTATGTTTTCAAGAGTATCCCATATTTTCTTGGCAGTGTCTTTGTGCATTACTTTAATAAACTCTGCTTCACATAATCCATTCAGGATGGCATTCATGGCTTTTGCATTAGCCACAAAATCTTGTTTTGCGTCCTTTTCTGAGTCAGTTGCCTTCGGGGCATATCCTAATTCCACAACAGCCCAGACTTCTATTCCTAGAGACATTATGTATGTCTTCATTCTGATTTTCCAGAAAGCATAATTTTCACCAGTGAAGAAAGGGGCTTTATTGGTTGAGCATCCTTCCTTACTAGCCATCTTGGGAACCTAGATCGGATTTCACTGCTAGACGGTGGGGCCAAGAGAACTCCGTCTCGATACCAATTGTTGAATCTCTAATTAACCTGAGAGGGGGGGGGGTGAATCAGTTTAATACATTCCTGATATTTTAAACTTTTCAATAAACTTATTTACACCTTCATTTCAAACTCTATTTGATGTGAGAGTAATCTTAGAATGTAATCTGAAAGTATTAGTTTAATAGAGCAGTAGACTTAATTTGAGAGCAACAGGTATTAAGCAAATGATACATATCAGATCAATACATAAATATCATGCACAGAGACACCAGATATAAGTGGAAACCCATAAAGGGAGAAAACCACATCCTATTATTGTTGTGATGCAAAGGCAAGCTCCAACTCCCTCTCACCACTGTTTTTCTGCAGGCACCAACCTACAGGAGGCTCCTACCTCAATTCCGCAAGCTACAACTTGCAAGGAAGCACCAACTCCCTTCAGTTTTCTGCAGGCACCAACCTACAGGAGGCTCCAACCTCAGTCAGCTACAACTGACGACTATCAAGCTGCAACTTGATAGGGAAGCTCCAACTTCCTCAATTTATCAAACTGAAAGTTTGCTGATTTACCTCAGATATCAGCCCTGTTCTGTAGCTTCTCCTTCTGTTCTGCTTTTCTTAATATTCTCTGCCTCACTCTTCTATATTCTGCCTTCTCTTGATTTACTCTCTACTCCTTTTTTTTTTTTTTTTTGAATATCAAGATGATATTATTTATAGATTTCCTCACATGACTGTTTGTATTCTGCTTGGAATTCGAAATGGAAAGTCATGTCTCTTTGCCTTCTGCCTTCTCACTCCTTTTATCAACTTACTCAGAAATTATAACTGTAGGTGTCAATTTTAACATTACAGTGGGAGTTTGTTTTCTCTCGGAGACTTGCCAATGCATCACAAACAATAAAAATTTAAATAAAACATTTACATTCAAATTTAAATGAGAACTCCAGCTCAACTCATTTAGTCTTTTGAATTGGTACGCATTTGTCTTTTCTTTGGCTGTCTTTGTCTTTTCTGTGACAGTGTTTTATCTTCTTTCAGATCTGTTTGCTCTTCTGTCCTCTGCTGTGGTGTAACTGCTGCATATGTGTAAATGTGCCTTTTATATCCGCTGACTGTAAATCTGGAGGAATTCCAATCCCTTTTATGCCATTAGTGTCTTGTTGATGTGGCAGGTTCCGCAGGCCGGAACATACATATATCACAAGCGTTAATAATCGCCCTCCCATAAAGCTAAGGTCCGTGGGTCTAGAGACCACGCGGCTTATCGCAACAGCGTTATATATATATATATATATATATATATATATATATAACAGCGCCCTTTTATATATATATAAGTAATTTTAACACTCGGCATACATACAACCTTCCTTTTAAAACGACTTAAATCAATTCTCGGCATTATATAATAAAAACTCTTTAAAACAAATAAGAACTCCTTTCGGGCTCACTCGCCGATATTTCCGATGCGATGAATCACTCCTCAGCCTCTTCCGATTGCGATTATTCTCCGTTATGGCGAAACTTCAAACATATATCAGTCTTGGCTTATAAACCCATCGGATCCGGCCTTTCAATCGCAATCGCAACTCTTTGTTTGCACGTTCCGATCCCCTTGCGATTTCCGATTGCGATTGATCGCAATCGCAACTTTGAGTTGCAAGTCCCTCTGCTTTGTTTACCTCCGATGCGATTGGGAAGGGGTCCCACCATATAAAACTTCATTTTGTGCGCTCCATATATATACCTTGGACCTTTGGTTATATGCTCTGGGCTTCATTGTATTCGCAAATTCTCTGTTTATTTAAGTTCCGAGATTTATCAATTGTGGTTTATAGACCCATCGGGTCCGGATTCTCATCGCAATCACAATTTCCTGTGGGTTACATATTACGCTGCTCTTGTGATCTCCGATTGCGATTGGGTGAGGGGTCCCACCTTATAAGCCATTTCGTTTTGATAGAACCTTTGATTATATAGATATAGAGTGCTCTGCTTGTATATAACTGATATATATGTTTATATATATATATTTTGCCGCTGGAGTGAAGCGATTCCCAGAATTATGTTTGTATATGTTATATGTGCTCCGCTTGCATATAACTGATATATATGTTTATATATTTTGCCGCTGGAGTGAAGCGATTCCCGGAATAATGTTTGTATAAGTTATATGTATAATGCCGGTTGGAGAGTGCGATTCCCGGAATTTTATAACGGCTCGCTCGCCCGCCCGCCGCTCCCGTCGCCCGCCTCACAATGCGAGCCACCTTGCCCCGCCTCATTATATTCGCCTTCCGCCTTCATTTGTCTCTTTGCCGACTCTTTGCTTCAACGCCGCTCTCCTTCGAGCGCCGCCTCCTTTGCCATCAATGACAATATTTCCAACAATGTTTTAGAAATATATATATATATATATATATATATATATATTATAGGCAAACAATAGAAAATTTTAATAGGAATATTTCATCACATAAGAAAAATGAAACATAAATGATATAAATGCCAGACATATTTAAAATTAATGAAATTGATACCGTGATCCTACTCTTTCCTTTAGAACTATCTCCAAGTCGCAAAAATGCAAACTCTTAAAAATGATTCCTCAGAAAATCACAGAATGTGATCCATCATAAAAATAATATATTTAGAAGTACAAATGTGTATCTTCCAAGTCAAAAATTATTACAAATTTAGGACCCCTTTCTAAATACATGAAAGGGGTTTAAATAATACTGAAAATTATAACAAACTATCCTAAACATCGCTTAGATGTTGTTGTGAATACCAAATCATGAAAGCTGGGGATGATATTTTATAGAAATAGATTGGTGGTTCCCATCAGAATAGATCTTAGATACTTCATACGTATCTGATGTGTGAAACTGGCATATCGATAACATATCTTTGACTTCTGGTAGATGACTCAAATGAGAATGTAGATGACCGGTGTAGGTGGCATCAGAAAATTTTAGAAGCATATTAGCAATAGCATGGGAGAGGCATTTCATAGTCAATTGTTGGTAGTGTGGTTTGACTATATATGACCAGAATGTATCCCATGTTAGCTCTTTTATTGCATCAATTCATTGGTACCTTCTTTAATTATTGCTCCCATTGTTTTTCTAACTCTTTGACCTTCGGAAGTTGTCTTGGAATGTGATCATAGATTAAATTAGCAGTATGTAGATTATCATTAATTAACTCTACCAAATTTTTCATTTAAACTCTTACCCTGGAAATGGCTCTCTCTGTTTTAATTAACTGTGCCTCTGACTCTGAAAAAATAACTTCTTTATGTGCTTCTTGAATTTTAGGCAAATTAGCTGCAATTCCTTGATCTGTTTCTTTCCATGTAATAAATTCCGAGATTTTCTCATCGACATCTTCAAATTCAAGTCTTGAGTTTGTTGTTTTCTCTTCAGGTGACATGGTTATTTCACATAAAGGATGAACCATTGCTATCTTCTGAGATAAAATATCAAGCTGTAATGATAACATTTTATTTGATTCAAGGGCTTCCTTCTTGAATTGATCTACCTTAGGATTATCTTTAAATCTTTGTAGTTTTGCTTTCAATATTGCATTTTGTTCCTCCTTGGCCGCTTTTTCTCTTTGAAGCAATGTTTGTAATTTAGTTACCGCTTGGGTCAGTTGTTTTTGTTTTTGTATTGCTTGCTGGTCATGCTTTTGTCTTTTAAAATTTAACTGTTATCTAAGTTCTTCATTCTGCTGTATTTCTTCAACTAATTTTTGCTCCAGCTGCACTATTATTTGGTATTTTTCCTTTATTAACAAATTTACCTCATAAGCTTTATCTATGGTTGCTGCTGTATAGGCTCCCGCATACTGAGATAGTTTTGTTTTAAGTCCTCTGAAGGATCAATTTTGGAGATTTTCCAAACAACATCCATCAATTCGGCTTGGGAGGGTGATAATAGATTGTGGTCAAGTTTTATTTTCTTTCTTGTCCTCTTAACCACAGCTCTATGCTTTGGACTGTAGAAAATTTCCAAGGGTGGTATATCTTCAACTTTTAACACAATCTCCTCAGATGGATTCTCAGGAATAATTTCAACATCTAAAGTGTTGATATCACCAACTATCTCTTTAACTGTGATGACATATGTATGTGTTGTATTTAGCTTCTAGAAATCATTATGTCCTTCGATCTACTAATCGAAATTCTCACATTCTTTTGAATTAACATGTATATCAATATTGGAAGAGCTGTCAGCCTTCTTTCCTGTGTTTACCTGTTTAGTTTGAGTATCAGAGTTTTTTCCCTTTTCTTCTTTTTATTCTTCTTGGGATAGCAGAGGAGTCATTTGTAGCTGGTCAAGAGGAATTGTCAGTAACCTCTTGTTCTTGTAAAGCGTGAATTTCTCCATATCGCTTGTTTCTAGTTTTGAAATTTCCTTTTGCTGAACTTGTGCAAAACCTTCAACTGAGACAAATATGTCATTGAAACTATCATCTTCATGTTCAAAATTGGAAATTTGTACTGTAGATGTAACATTAAGGCCGATTTTCTTCAATTCATATTGCCTTGGGGCGATGAATGCTATTTTGAGTTGTTTAATTTCCAAGGCCTCTTTCTCTGCATGCTTGAAATCATTGAAAGTATAAGATCCACTTTTGAGAGGAAATGTAGGCCACATTTGTTTCTTGGAGGTCTTAAGATTCTTGGACAAACCATTCTCTGTAATCTGATAGGAAATTTCTTGAGGTAGTAATTTATTCGGAATGTATAGTGGCAAAACATGAGGGTTTGTTACACTTCCGAATATTCGGATGTAAGTGAAATTATCCTCTCCAAACTAGTTCCAATTAGGGTTAAGTAAAGGTTGGCCTTATCTGATAGCCACAGAGAGGGTTTGTTAAAAATGGCTTGATGAATGGGCAACATAAATCCATGGAAAATCTTATATACATGGTTTCTTTAATTGGATTTCCACAAATATTTATGATAGATATGGATAGGAGTGGGGTCTTGAGGTGTCCATTTCCATCCTAAAATGGGAAATTCGAAAATGAGGCATTTGGCATCTATAATGTGAGCATACAGATGAAATGGGGGTGTCGTTCCGGTAGATATATGCCTATTCCTTCTGTAATCAAGAATTTTATTTTCTATCTTATCGGATAGGATGACTGAACAATCCATAATATAAGAATTCAAGGTGGTATCAATCAGAGGTACCATTTCAATAGAAAACCTTGCAGAATTGGCAAACCCAAACTGTCTGCATATCATGGTATCAGTGTAGCAATAGGGAGGTGCTAGAGATTCTACAGAGTACATACCTAAGGATTCATGCTTGTGTTTCTGTGGATCTTTCCTCCATTCACTAATATGGTCTAACTCTATTTCATTTTTTGAAGCGAAATCCTCTAGAAATTCTTTGTTGTTGATTTTCTGAGGCTCTGGTAGATGATACATTGCCTTGATATCATTTGATTTAAAGGATGTGAACATCTTCCCATAAGCTGTGAAAAATTCTGTCTGTGATGTTTATGCCCTCTATTACCCATCGTACTAAATCATAGTATGGAAATACATTTGCTCAAGCCGCTACACTATGAAGATAAGAGTCTGCTAGTTCTTTGAGGGGATTATCTTCTGATTCTGAGTCCTCATCTGGCACTATCACTTTTTCTTTTGTCACAGTAAGGCGATTTTCACCTAATAGATTATAAACTTCTTCGCAAGAAAGTTTTCATTAAGACCAAGACATGCAGATCAGCTATTAACTTAACTTGGCCCCAAGATTTCCTTTGGGATGTGTAACCTTGCTTTCTTAAGATTCTTCGACATTTTATCTGACCGGAAGTGTTTTAACAAGTTCAAGTAAATAGGAAGAATAAATGTTCTACAGATCAGAATAAGTGGGAAATGATGGTGTTACACCATTTTTTTGGTCATCTAACCCATTATCATTAGATGAACTCAAGTACACCATGTAAGACCAATTTTACCCTAAGTAAAATTGCTTTCACCATGTAAAATAACATTTGTCTATATTTCCTGGTCATATTTAACCCAAAACAAGGAAATTAATTAAATAAATCATTATTTATTTAAGTATTTCCTAGGAATAGGTTATTCAAATCATTATTTATTTAATTATATTCTGACTATCTCCCCCTAAAATGATAAATAAATCATTTATTTATTTATTATTTATAAATAAAGGAATTGACCCAAGTCAAGAACCCTTTTTCCTCCAACAAATATAATAAAATATTCCTAGAAGGTGCTTCTAGAATTCAATTAATAATATTTTATTCATGCACCGAGTTCTAGACCGCCCCAATATTTTGTTATAAATAGGGGGGTTTTCCCCATTCATTAACCACCTTAATTGCATTAGATCACACTAGGTCTCTTCTGGTCACCATTTTCCATTTTGCCTCAGGAGTTCCCCATTGAGTTCTATGTTTGTCTGGGTTTTCTACCACAATAAGAGAGAGGAATTTTATATCTGAAACACTGAGGACTTTCAAGAACCCATCCCATTGAGGAGAACCGGAAAACACCTTTCTTGTTTTCCTCTCAGGTGCCCCATTCTTTAATATAATATAAAATATTCTTTTAAACACATTGTTCTTGTCTTGTCTATTGGATGCATGGAGCCATATTGTATTTTATCTGCTTAATGTCTTTTATGCTTAGATCTAGATTTGTGCAACATTTTTTGGATCATCTAATTGCAGACTTAAAGATATTTTGTAGCCATAATCGATGTTAGGGCTATTTTTTATGCGTAGCTAAAGTGATCTTTTACGACAAAAGAATCATACTAACAATTGGTGACTCCACACGGGTTTTCTTTTGCGACCGCTGTCGTTTTATATATTCCTGCATATCCAACTGTTTCAGACCCTAGGGTTTCTCTCCAGTTTTCTATTTTACCTATTTTTATGGTGCCTTTCACCTCTAAAACCCTCAAACAGTAAAATTTTTAACTTCCGTGTGTTTCTGGCCCTATTGCGCAGGTGATAGACATCAGTCGCCGTTGAGACGACAATTTTTTCTGAAATCTACTGAGTGCCGGGTGTGTGTCAGACTTTTGCCCAAAATCGCAACTCGATAAAAAATGTGTCAAAAACTACGACCTGGATTTTTTTCTGGAATTTTTCTGAAATTTTTCTGGGTTTTGTCTGAACCTCTGTCAGGGTTTTCTAACATCCGTCTTCACCCGTTTAGACCTATTATTTCTTTTTTTTACTCAAATAAGTGGGAATATAGCCCCCTAGGGCTTCAGTACCCTCCACTTTTTGTGGGAGAGTTTTCTCTGTTTCAGAAGTCTGAATTTCCAGAGTTTCAACCTTTTTTCTTTCCGATCTGATACCTCCTTTTCAGATCCCTACAGATCAGCTCTTCTCCCTTTCAAAACACCTCATATAGTTTTTTTTGGGTTCATTTTTAGGGCCGCCTCCTTGTCCCTTCTACCTTTAGCTGATCCCCTCCTTTCTAGCAGCAACCTTGCCTCTGCCTCTTTGCTGTTATCTGAACCTCTTTTCAGCAGATTTCTCCTTTAGATCCCCGTCCCTTCTGACCTTAGATCTATTGGCCTCTTTTTAGCGTGCTTTGATTAGATTTTTCCCTCTTATAGACTAGCTTTGAGAGACCTGCCTTCTTGGGTTAGATTGATGCATTGTTAGCTGTTAATTTTATGTTCTTTCAGTCTTATTTACTGCAGATTTATTTTTCAGTTACGCAACACACTTTATCTTTTACTCTCAAAAAGTTTGGGTTTAAACAATTAAAATTAACGCACACCACACACTGACCCTAAGCAAAGAAGAGCCTGGTTAACACCACCTGGCAAAGAATTTAAAATCAATTGACACTACACCTCTCTGCCCTTGTTTCGACATTAACCTCACTTGATCTTGCACTGCCCTCGCCTTTGCCGGGCTTTTTCTTCTTTCTCGTTGTTGGGCAGTGAAAGAGGTATGAAATTATTATGCATTTACTCATTCTTTACCATAAATATACTCCTGTTTTCCTTGGAAAGGTAATTTATCATAGGAATTACAATAGAATTGGAAAGGTTTATGATTACTACGAAAAGATGACTAAAAGCTACTTTTTGATTGACAAACAGGAATTTGGAGAGGTGAGCAGTTGTACCAAAGGTGGGGTTGAGAACAATCTAACTGTTGCTCCAACAACGTTGAATCATATCCAGCCAAAGGCAAGAAGATCTGAACGAATAGCCCAGAAAGGACAGGGAACAGCTCGGCCTCAGTCAGCGCAAACAGAAAGATGACTAAACACAGAGGAGCGAATCCCTCAGGATCTTTCGATCCTGAGGGATCGCTGTTCAAAATTATCTTGTTCCTTGATTGGTCCGTCGAGATTTGATATATAAAGCCACGTCCTTTAGTGACAAGGGGACGGATTGTTGTTGAAGTTAGGAATTGGTCGCAAGACTTTACATTTTCTCTATTTTATTAACTCTCTGTTTTGAGAGAAACATTTTTGTAAAACTCTCTCTTGGTTTAATACAAAGCACACGTTTTATCTACTTTCTGCAGTTCTGAATTAGCCCAGCAATATTTCACTGGCGCTCAGGGCCCGGATATGGTGGAATAACTTCACTGTTTTTATTTTAATCTTTTCTCATTGTCGTGTGGAGTGCGCTTAATGTTTGTTTTCATTACAGAATTGGTTTATTGTTGATCAGATCAAATATATAGTCATTTCTATTTCATTTCTTTACAAGAAGCATAATTCGCAGTTCGATTATCTTGTTGTTACTATAAAGCTTCGATGACTTGTATCTGATTTGAATTGTTGTTCCTTTACTTTATAATTTGTTATAATTGATCATTGCCTAGTGAGAAGCTGTCGACAGGATTGAAGCATAGAAATCTAGTGTCTTGAATATGTTTAAATTGTAATTGTTGTTCATTTCACATTGTTGTTCAGTTTCTGTTCATTACTTATTCATAGTCTTTGATTAGCAAATAGATGAGTTGTAGTTACATGCTGCTGTTCCTTTTCAACTTGCGTTTCTTTTAAGTTGCTTTCATTGAATTTATTTTGGTTTCAATTGCTTTAAGATCTCCAACTGTAGAGGATAGAGTCTTTTTCTTCCTAGTCCCCAGATTGGTCATCTTGCATCGATTTCTAAGGGCAAGAGTTACTACTACCGCATCTCTGATCGATGTTCTGCAAGATTGAAGTAGTTTAATCTTTCCATTCATGTCACGGTAATTAGTTTTCTTTTCAAGCATTGGTTACTTTTGTTCTTGTTATTTTGTACTACATCTTCACAACATTGTTCTTAGACAATTGCAGCCTCAGATAGAGAACACTCTTGAAATAAAAAGACGCTCCCGGATTGATGATTAATGTAGGCTAATTAGGTGTTCAAAAGATACCTTTTTATGACCCAACATTTTGGAACCATTTCCGGGGAGAGTGTATGCCATTTTAAAGGAGTAATGCACAACTGGTTTTCTTCTTCTTGCAGAGAATTGGGTATTAAATATGGAAGGTAAGAACTTGCGCACTGGGCAAGAAACACACTTGCTCGCAGCCCGCTTCACAGTAGAAGTAGGTAAGCTTCTTTCTTTAGGTAGGAATGAAGGTTTGTTTCTTTGAATGAATAAATCAAGTAAGCGAAACAAAATTCCTCCTAAAACTGAAAAACCTAAGGGATCGGTGACCCTTGGGCGCACAACCTTTATTGACGAAATCCTTAAAATAAATGAATCTCAACCATCAGTAGGATTTAAACGAACTACTTCTAGATAGCCTACTAGTTCCCTTCAGGCTACAGAGTCACCATATGAAGCCTTTGCTGAGATACACAGTCAAACAGAGGGAATTGAGGAAGATTCCTAAGAAATTGAGAATCCTTGCATAAGTTTCCTTCAAGAAGGGAACACTAGAAATCTCCGAGAAGGAGAAGGGGAAATGGGAGAAATCACAAAGTTGAAATCTCCTATTGAAATTGCCCAAACAATAAATAGCCCAGATAAGGGAAGTGTTGTTCAACTTATTTAGAACCAAGGTCCTGAATCACCTCAAATAGTAGGTCGACAGGAAATACTTATTATCCCAGACAAAGGGAGTGTTGTAAAAGCCATTCCTGCCCATTCTCGTCAAGCTAGAAATTCCTTTGAAATCCCAGAGGGATACTGGCATATCTTCGATCAAATGGCCCAGAACCAAAATCAGAATTAGCAGCAAACCTCTACGCTGCAATATCCTATAGTGGATACTGCAGTCAATGCACCCATGAAAGCTATACCTCTTCAACATATTCCCACATTTCATGGCTTAACATGAGAGGACCCAGATGCATTTTTATTTGATTTTGATGTGCTGTGCAGAGGATATGATTACACCACCGATGCCCAAAAACTAAAACTATTCCCTTCTACATTAAAAGGGGCATCCCTACGATGGTTTATGGGATTAGGTGGGGGTGTTATAACTGATTGGGATCATACGAAAGCTGCATTTTTAAAGAAATATCAAGATTACTGTAGGTCTAGGGAATTAAAAGATGAGATATTCCAAATGAAAACAAAACCAAATGAGACCTTGGAAGAGTATGTGGAACGGTTTCAATATAATCTTCAGAGATCCCCTTATGCATATTTACCCTTACCTGATAATGTTTTGAAAACCACATTAATTAGGGGAATGAAAGATCAATGGGTTGAAACATTGAATATTATGGGAAAAGGTGATATATATCAGGAAAGTTATCCTAACATCATTGATTTGTGTATCAGGAGTTCGAGGGGCAATACAAGGTTGAAATCAGCAGAACGTGATATAATCACAAGAGAAAATAAGACCTCTAATGAAGGTGTGACTCGTGCAGAAATTGGAAATCTGCTAGAAGAATTTAAGACAAACATACTTGGGACTTTAACAACACAGTTCGATATTATGCAAGCCAAACAGAAACAGGCAGAAGCAGAACAGAACTTGGCAATATTCTGTCCCAGGTGTAGAAAGAAGCACAACCACAAAGAATGTCCGTTGGATGTGATTAAATTCTGTTCCATTTGCACGAAATATCACCCTACAGAAGGATTTCCTTCGCTCCCTGGCCTACAAGCAGTTTATAAGGAGACAGAAGAGGAATCAGAAGTGGTATGTCTGCTTAATCAGCGCCGAAAATGGCAACCACGACCATCAGGTATGCCAAATGATCCATTTTCTTTTCAAACTCCTCAATATAATGCTCAACAATATAGTGGGATGTGGCAGAATCAACCATCTTTCCCTAATTGGTCACAACAGCCATTTCCTCCCACATCTTGGCCAAATCAAACAAATCATAATAACTCGCCTAGCTTCCCTTTCTACCCACCTTTCTGGCCTACAAAATGGTCCCCCTCTACTTCCTAGAATCAGGCCTGGCAGTCAAACTGGAAAAAACCAACAAATCAACCAGCTGGATCAATTCCTCTCTCTCAACCAACACTTCCAGCTCCTTATACAACTCACAACTCCTAGCCCAACCCAATATCTCCTAATATCTCGATAGCAAGTGTACCCCTGCCAGTGGTAGAAATAAAAGAAATCTAGAAGGAGGATATGTAGATTATCGTGGAACATAAGGAAACACAAAGACCACTCTTCCTCTTCACGATCGGTATTGTAAATACATTGGTGTGAAGAACTTTCCTTCCTCGATACCAGTACAACCAAATCCATATTGCCCCTAAAGATCAGGACAAAACTACTTTTACCTGTCCATGGGGGACATTTTCCTACCGAGTCCTACCTTTTGGCCTATGCAATTCTCTTGCTACATTCCAAAGGGAAATTCTCAGCATTTTTGAAGACTTAATAAATGAAGGCCTCAAAGTATATATGGATGATTTCACACCCTATGGGGATGACTTTGAGCCTGCATTGGAAAACTTAGAAAAAGTATTGCAAAGATGTATTGACACTAGGCTTTGCTTAAGCAATGAAAAGTGTCTTATGATGATGACTGAAGGAGTTATCTTAGGGCATTATATTTCAGTAGCTGGAATTCAAGTAGACCCAGCTAAAATTCAAATACTCTTGTTAATTCCTACACCTACTACACAAACAGAGGTACGTAGCTTTTTTGGATTTTCTGGTTACTATAGAATATTTATAGAACATTATTCTCGAATAGCTGCACCTTTATATGCATTGACTGGAAATGTTGATTTCACATGGACAAATAAATGTGACAATGCCTTTAATGATGTAAAGAAGCTTGTTTCAACAGCCCCAGTGCTGAGGGGCCCAAATTGGAATTTGCCATTCCAAATTTCATCTGATGCCTCAAACAAAGCAATTGGAGTGGTACTTGGGCAGGAGGAAGAGAAGAAGCCATATGCAATTTACTATATTAGAAAAAATCTATCCCCTGCTGAATTAAATTATACTATGACTGAGAAAGAATTTTTAGCTGTAGTTCATGCTATAAACAAATTTAGGCATTACATAACTGGGTATCCTGTAGTACTATATACTGATCACTCTACCATTAAAGTTTTAGCAAATAAACCTGTTACAAACGGAAGAGTGACAAGATGGTTGATTCTACTGCAAGAATTCGACATCACAATCAGAGATCGACCTAGGAAAGAGAACCATGTAGCTGACTTTTTGTCAAGAATGCCAAAGCCAACAGATATAGAAGCAGTTGAAGACCACTATCCAGATGAACATCTCTTCGATGAAGTTACTATCGAACACCGTGTATGCCGATAGTGAATCATAAGCCCCCCATCAAACCAAAAAACATATATCCTAGTTGCAACCAAGTATGTTACTAAATGGGTTGAAGTAGAGGCACTTTCAAAAGCTATAGAGGACTCTGTAATACAATTTCTTTTCCAAATCTTTCTACGATATGGCCTTCCAAGGGACATAATCACGGATGGAGGACCATAGTTTGTAGTAATAAACTAGCTGAAACATTGAAAAACCAACATTGCTTCAGCATAATATTACGACTCCATATCACCTGCTGGTGCCAATGGCCAAGTAGAGAGCATGAACAAAGTAATATAATCTATATTAACAAAAATGTGTCAGCATGTACAATATCGTCTACAAATTTCCGTACATCAGGCATTTCATCAACACATGGAGACTTCTCTATTGTGATATTCACCATACCAATTGGTATTCGGAAAGGAACCCATATTTCCTATAGAATTCGAAATTCAAACATTACGAACAGCTCAAAAGGTGGGTCTAAATTTAAATGAAGCCCAGGCTAAAAGACTGCAGCAAATTAATGAGCTAGATGAAATTAGGCTCTCTGCTCTTTAGCACACAACGTTAATTCAGCAATAGAGAGCCAAATGGCATGACGCCCATATCAAAGAAAAGATCTTCCACGAAGGAGACTGGGCACTCCTATATGATTCCAGGTTTTAGGATTTCCCAAGAAAAATCCAGACACAATGGCTTGGACCCTATGAAATACAAAAAGTGCATGATAATGGCACTGTTACATTAGTTACCATTGACGGATCTGGACATTCCTTTAAGGTAAATGGTCATCGAGTATGATTGTATCATAAACCGCTTACCCGAGAATCCTTTTACTAACACTTACGGGAAGATTCTACCATGGAAATTCTCGCTGAAGGGGAGAACTCCCCCTCGGCATCAGTTTGATAAATCATCTCTTTTTTTAAATTTTTGTACATAAAGCATTTTTTTTTCTGTTTTTTTATTTTTGTTTTATGAAATTTGTTTTCTTAACATTATGTTAATATTACCGCTTTATTTCTTCATTGTTGTTTCATGAAATTCGGTTTCTTCAAAAAAAAAAAAAAAAAGAGAAAAAAAATTCTGTTTATTTCGTTTGTTTTGCTGTTTCTTTCTAAAGGAACAGCACCGCTGCTGTTCCTTTCGAAAGGAACATCAATTTCGCAGACCGCTGTTGTTCCTTTCGAAAGGAACAATAGTTTCGCAGAGCGTTTTTGCTATTCCTTCCCAAAGGAACAACACTCTCGCACAGTATTTTTTGCTGTTCCTTTTGAAAGGAACAATAGTTTCATAGAGTGCTTTTGTTGTTCCTTCCCAAAGGAACAACACTTCCGCAGAGTATTTTTTTTCTGTTCCTTTTGAGAGGAACAACAGTTCCGCAGATTGTTTTTGCTATTCTTTTTAAAGGAACAACACTTTTTTGAGGATTTTTTTTTTTTTTTTAAGACAACATTTTGAATTTTTGATTACTTTTCTAAAGAAAAATATATCATTTATATACAATCATACAAATTAAAGGTTACTGTAATCAACAAATCAAAATAAATCGTTATTTTTTTTAAGAAAATTGTCTAGTAATGATAAGAAAAAAAGGAAAAAGGGCATGATCAATAACATAACTTTGCTATTTTTACCATTGAATTAATCTGATCGATTATTTTTATCATGATTGGTTCTTTCCCATATGCTATAACTTTCTTTGATGTCTATCTAAGGAATAGGACTAAGGGCATAATGTTTTTTTTCTATTGAGATGTTCAGACTTCTTCCACCATCCCTACTCTTAAGGAGTGTTGAGCCATCCCTTATGAATAACTGAGGAAAAGTGTTGTGTGAAAAAGAAAAGAAGAAAAAATATTTACATATTCTTAATAATGATTTTGCAAATGGAGGATAGGGGGTCTCACCAAGAGCCAACCTACCGTGATCATAGGGAAGGAAGTGAAGTGGCATTCCCATTATGGCCACCAAACCAGGGAAATGGTCCAATAGACAATTGAAAAAAATCAAGAAGTCCTTGGAACAGGGGGTCTCATCACGAGCCGGCCTGCCCACCTTTCACTTCTTCCCAGTGAATGGCATTGTTGTTTATCTGGTCACCAAGCCAGCACAATGGCCTCCGTCATGATATTCAATAAAAAAAGGGGCACTTCCTCAGTAAACATAAAGGACAATGGTTCCATGGGTAAGCAAGCAACTCTGTCAAGGTTATGGAAACCTGTGGGCAGCAGAGCTCTGCTGATGGTATTGGAGTCACATTTATACACATCAATAGTTATATTTAACCATTTTCATATATATTTATTTAAATGTCAAATGAAATATGAATCACTTACCTTTCCCTCCGAACCTATTATACATGAAAATCATTACAAATCGATCATATTAGTTCAAATGGTAAATAACACAATTGTATTTATGTTTATTTTATGTTGTCCCTTCTCCTCGTATTTGAATCATTGCAAAACAATTTTCTATTTATTAATGATTCATCACATGCATTGATTTCAGTAATTGCTGTAATTTGATTAAATGTATCATAATTACGCCTGCTTTTTACTGTTGTACTGCTGCTCAAGCCACACATGCTCCTCTCAATTGACTAACAGTCGTGGTGACCTTTAGGGAAAGAGGTATGAAATTATTATGCATTTCCCTATTATTTACCATAAATACACTGTTTTCTTTGAAAGGTAATTTATCATAGGAATTACAATAGAATTGGAAAGGTTTATGATTACTACTTAAAAGATGACTAAAGGCTAATTTTTTATCGACAAATCAGAATTTGAGAGGCGAGCAGCCTCTACCAAGCATACAGAAAAATCTAACCATCGTCTACCGCATTGAATCATATCCAGCCAAAGGCAAGGAGATCCGAACGAATAGCCCAGAAAGGACAGGGAACAGCTCGGCCCCAGTCAGTGCAAACAGAAAGATGACTAAACACAGAGGAGCGAATCCCTCAGGATCTTTCGATCCTGAGGGATTGCTGTTCAAACTTATCTTGTTTCTTGATTGGTCCGTCGAGATTTGATATATAAAGCCACATCCTTTAGTGACAAAGGGACAGATTGTTGTTGAAGTTATGAATTGGTTGCAAGACTTTACATTCTTCTCTGTTTTATTAACTCTTTGTTTAGAGAGAAACCTTTCTGTAAAACTTTATGTTGGTTTAATACAAAGCACGCGTTTTATCTACCTTCTGCAGTTCTCAATTAGCCCAGCAGTATTTTGCTGGTGCTAAGAGCTCGACTCTAGTGGAATAACTTCGTTGTTTGTATTTTAATCTTTTCTCATTGTCGTGTGGAGTGTGCTTAATGTTTGTTTTGATTACAGATTTGGTTTATTGTTGATCAGATCAAATACAGAGTCATTGCTATTTCATTTCGTTACAAGAAGCATAATTACGCTTCTCATTACCTAAATACATTATAAAGTTTTCATTAATTGTATCTGATTTCAAGAAGTTGCTATTCCCTTATTTTATAACTGCTACACCGATCATTGCGTGGTGAGAAGTCAGTCGACAGGATTGAAGTGATGGAAATCTAGTGTCCCGACATGTTTGAATTATAATTGCCGTTCATTTCACATTGTTGTTCCATTTATGTTCATTACTTATTCATAGTCTTTGATTAGAAAATAGATGAGTTGTAGTCACATGTTGTTCCTTTTCAACTTGCATTTATTTTAAGTTGCGAATTCCACCTTGACTACGCCATAATCTTCTGTTTTAATATCTCCAATCAGAGGATAGAGGCTTTTTCTTCCAAGTCCCCAGATTGGTCATCTTGCATCGATTTCTAAGGGAAATAGTTACTGCTACTGCATCCCTGATCAAAGTTCTGCAAGATTGAAGTAGTTTAATCTTTCCATTCATGTCACGGTAATTAGGTTTCTTTTCAAGCATTGGTTACTTTTGTTCTTGTTATTTTGTATTTTACATCTTCACAAGATTGCTCTTAGATAATGCCTCAGAGGAGTGCTGACTCTGAAATAAAGATGCTCTCGGATTGATAATTAATGTGAGATAATTAGGTGTTCAAAAGATACCTTTTTACAGACCCAACACCCATCATCACAGCCCAAAAGCGAACGAATTTCTTGGGGCCTTCACCGCGCTCTCCAATTGGTCGACTTTCTCTTCCCATCGTCGTCGAGTTATCCCGCCCGAGTCCGCACTCTCCCATCTTCCTCCCTCCCCTTTGGCTTCTCCCCCTACTTTGGTTCTCCCCCTGTTACCTTCACCATGTCTGGTCTAGGACCTAACGCTAGTGGCAACCCCGGCCCTAATGCTGGGACTGTTACTAGCGGAACCGCCACAGGAACTACCTCGACTGCTCCCTTGCTCCCCTTCATGGCAGGCCTCAGTCTCCCCGATTTCAATCAGTTGATCAATGATCCTATCCGCCACGATGTTAGTTGGCCTGCTATGCCAACCAAGCTCCCCTCCGACATTCCCAAGTTTGAAGGCCTTGCTGGAGAAGATCCCTCCAACCATATCCGATCTTTCCACATGTGGTGTTCATCCCATTCCATTATTGATGATTCCATCCGTCTTAGATTTTTCCAACGCACGCTTACAGGCGAAGCTTCTAAGTGGTATGTTGATCAGCCCACTTCCTCTCATACCACCTTTGCGACTCTTGCCAGGGCATTTTTATCTTACTTCCAGCTTCCCCTTCGTTATGACACTGGTATCGAACTTTTGGCCTCTTTTCGTTAATCTTCTGCGACGCGCCTATCCGATCATGTCTAGGAATGGCGGAGAAGAAAGAGCCTATGTCAATCTCCTACCTTAGAAGACCATGTCTACATGGACTGGTTCCTTAGATCTCTCTTGCCACCTATTAGGAAAGATGTCGCATCGCATTTTCCTCAAACCGAAGAAGCTGCCCTCCAAATGCCATTAAAATATGACTTGATCTACGCTCAGATAGGTTATGTTTATCTTGTTCTACTTGATCTCCCCAGACCTGGTAATGCCCATGCATCGGGGACACCTCATGCCGCCGACAATATCTTTGGAGCTATCTCCAATCCATCCGCTCAACCTCCCATGAGCTATGGTTTTCCTGGGGGGGGGGCACCACTTCCTACACTCCTCCCCCTCCCAGTAGCGCGCATCTAGGATTCAGCATGCCTCCTCTTTCTGCCCAACCCCCTGTTTACCACACTGTTACCCAACCTCATTATCATCCATATCCACAGCCTAGTGCTCCAACTCCTCCAGAATTAGCACCCCCGCCTCCCTTGTCTTCTCAACCCCCGCAACAGCAGCCACCACCCCCTCAGGGGCAGGTGTATGCACAACAGAGCACGACCAATCCTTTCCTGCAGCAAAGCTTCATGGCTACCCAACCACCTCACGGACTGGTAACCACTCAACCTCCTACATCTGGTACCTATGATTACGAGATCCTCATGATGAACTCTGACCAACCTATAACCACCGAACTTAACCTTCACACTCAGTCTCGTCCGTACCCCCAACCTCCTGCTCCATCTGTCCTCGAGTTGCCTTCTTCAGGTTCCACAGAGCCTCTTTCGACAACTTATGGTCCCTTGCATATCCCTCCGCCCAAAGCCGAGGTTCATACCAAGATTCCTAAGGGACCATTACGCCGAAATGCTGCTTCTGACCGAGCTTCCCATTCGTTTAGCATAGTAGATGAGCTGGCCCAATATTATGTTTCCATTTCAATGCTGGAACTCCTCCAACCATGCCCCTCCCAAAGAAAAGCTCTACTATCTGCCCTGGGTGTTGTAGATCCAGCAGATGACCAATTGATTGTTTTCGATGCCCATCAGTCGGAGTCTCCTCCTCTTCCTACTTCCGTAGCTTTCCAAATCTCAGTCAAAATCCAGAATGCTAACATTTCCCGATGCATCATTGACGAGGGGGAATCCACCTGTGTGATGCCCACTTCGGTTTGGAAACAACTCGGATCTCCTGAGTTGGCCCCTTCCACGATCAATCTTCGAGCGTGGGATGGCCACGCCTCCCAGCCCATTGGCCTTTTCCGTAATTGTCCCATCACTCTTGCGGGAAAGACTGTTTGCGTTGACGTTGAATTCATCGACGCCCCTCTTGATTATAACATTCTTTTGGGGCGTAGCTACACCTATGCCATGTCTACTATCCCATCCGCAGTCCACCACAAGATGTTTTTCCCTCACAATGGAAAGATAGTCACCATCAACCAGTTGACGTATCCTGAGCCAAAATCTCAGACATCCCCTGAGTCAACCCTCTCTTCTGTAACCAATAAACAAACCGTTGATTCTTTGACCAGTGTTTCCCCCGGCGTCTACAAAGACTCCTCCTTGCTTGGAACCTTCCTTGGTCTTCCTCCTCCTCCTATCTCTGATCTTAGCTTAGCGAATGTTTGCATGATGCAACCATCTCGGGCCAACCTTAAGCAGCCCGCTTCGGCTAGTTAGCAACCTCAACCTCGCCCGCGGCAACCCGCTCCTAGCCCTTTGCCTCTGCCAGTCGGACCTCTCCCTTCTGAACCTTCTCCTATTGCTGATACCAATGCGCCTCTCTATCCTCCTGGGTCGGTTCCACCAGGTCTCAACCATATTGGAGCCGTCCCTCCTGGCCATACCACCGGTCGATACATTTCGCTCCCCCTCCCAAAGTCGCTTTAGTTCCCATCAAGGCCACCCTCTCCACCTCCCCTCCCTGTCTGACCCCAAGAATACCCGTCTAGTACCTTGACCTCTAGCCACTACCCCCGCCCGGGTCAACCCAAACCTCATCATTCTTTGACCCTGGCTCACGTGCATTCTCATACCCTCTCGTCGCACAGGGTGCCTCAAATACCTCAACAAAGAACCACCTCCATTGCGACCACGGGTAATAAGGGGCAAAGCCTGCAAGGGGCATCAAAGGACAAGGCTACCCTAACAAACCCTCGCCCTCCTCGCCCCCAATGCATACCATCTAGTGTGCCTTGTGTCATGTTGTCGGTCATGTCACCCATATCTATCCTCGAAATGAAAAGGCTCAAGCCCATGGCTGAGTTGTAACGTTCCCTGAGTCCACGGTCCCGGAAGCCTCTATTCCTTCCGCGACCGCAATCAAGAACCCCAAGACTATTCACACCAACCACCCTTGTGCTTTGTGTGATCTCCATGGCCATTACACCCATCTTTGTCCCCGCCTCAAGGACTTCCACACCTCTCTAGCCGCGGTCCACCAATTCGAGGCCAAGCGCAATGAGTCCACCTCTCCCCTATTTGCACGTTTTTCTTCGGCAGAACTACCAAACATGACTGATCCCATTGACATTCCCCCTCCTGATGTCGAGATGACGGAGCCTTCATCCACCATTTTCTACCTATCATCATCCATGAGACCCTCGGGGAACATTCCCTCTGAATCCTCCCCTGTTGTTTCGCTTGACCTTCCTTCAGCGATCACCTTGGGCTCAACATCGGTAGATCCTTTATCTACTTACTCTTCTGTCACCCCTTGTGATGATGCACATGTGAACCTCTCTTCTCATGATGATGAGTTAGGTAGCTTCGCCGCGTCAGGTGGTCTTTCTTCCACCAGTCACCCCATCTTCTATCACGATGACGACATTATGGAAGAAATCCCCACCCCTGACTTTATCTATTCCCCCTTACATCGAACCCATGTGTTCACACCACATACACCTTGTGGCCATTACATTGAAACCCAATGTTTGGGTAAGGGGGCACCCACATTTGAGAGACCAAGAGAAGAAATTCTCCACAACTCTCCTAGTGTATCTGGTCGTGCCGACTTTAGTACCATTATTCTTCCACATTTAGAAGAACCTCTAGAGTCCCATATCACTTCAGATCACTCTAGGGATGATACCCCTTATCGTTCTTTCATCTTACGTCAGCAACCCAGTCTTTTAGACATTGTTGTTGACCAACCTATAAGTTTTCTAAGAGAGCATCAATTCATTATCTCCAAATCCTCTTTTTGGGATAGTGACACCAGGTATGCCAACCCAGAAACTTAAAGTCCATTTGACTCATATATGTAGTACTAAATGAGATTGGTAATCCTCCATTTCCTTTCTCAAATTGCATAACCATAAAGAAAACAAATGGTGCACCATATCATTAAAATGTGTTTAGATTCCCCTTTTTTCTAAATACATTTTGGCATGACCACAACATGCTTGGGGGCACCTATGCCTCTCAACCCTGGGAAAGTCCCAGACAACCAGATACACAACCGACATCCCCTTCTCCGAATTGCCTCACTCTTCGTCATTTCCGGGATAGGTCATGCCGCCTAGCATCTACTACCCAAGTCACAATAGACCCAAAGTAGACCCGGCCCCTCGATGTGTCTTATTCAAGTACCGTTAGTTTTTATGCACGGATACTATCGACACATTTTTCCCAAGAAGGGTCTCTTCACCTCTCCTCAAAATCGGATTTCCTCACTTACAACACTTGTACTTGAGGCACCATTTTGCCTCCATACTTTTCCTTGTTCGTGTTGATTTTCGTCATGAGTTACCATCTTGTACTCATGCTTTCATGGTCCCCCACTGGACCTTTACTGTGTGGTAGCACCACCAAGTTTCCATTGTTTAGAGCATCCGAGTTGAGTCCTCATCCGTCATGGAGTCTATCTCGAGTCCCTTTGTATCCCGCTATAGCTCTCCATCCTTCATCGTTTGATCCCTCTCTCGTGTTGCACATTATGGCCGTCAGTACCATTGTCACCTATCCTCCTTAATATGGTGTCAGTTTTTGACAAGCCATTCATGCCCCTTATGCTCTAACAAGGGAAGTCGTCCAACCACTACTCTGTATCCCTCATTCCATCATCATCATTACTGTATATTTTTTCGTCACTCTACCATTTTCCCTCGTGCCTTAGTTTGGGTTCCCTTATTGCCTCACCTATGGCGGACCTACTTCTATCGACATCGGGTCATTTACTCCAGAAGCCAAGTCTAGGGGGCAGTGTACCTTGGTTCAAGCTCTTTTCAGCATGATCGTGATCTATACACTTGATGGTCCAGTGATGTAGCAGCAACTACTGGTGATTCCTGGGCGTGTGTGAGATGTTTCAACCCTCACGAGGGGGTGGCCCTGCAGGTAGCCCCCCACATGCCTGGATGACTTCTTCATTTCCGCCCTTGATGCAGCTCCTCTCATTTGATGATATCGGCCTCAACCGCTTGCAGTGCCTCTTCGATTTTCATATATCAGGCATATTTTGTGAGCCCTTCCCCGTGTGTAGGGGGCATTTGGGTATATTTGTATCTCATGTACTAAAATATTCTTGTATAAGTCCTGACAGTTATTCCAGGCATCGCATGTATGTGGGATTCATCATTTTATTTATCTAGCTCATGTTTAGGCTAGAACATGTTTCATTCTTGCGTTTCGTGGTTTTCCAGACGCCTTATTCTTTGTACTATTGTATCGGCGGGCATAGGCATGCCTCCCCCGCCGCCTTTAACACTAGTACTACTTCATCACCTAGAGACTTGTTGCACCTGTAAGTCTCGTCTCCTCCGGGTCTAGTCCTTTAGCACCTTAGACTACCTTGCATTCCTCTCTCTCACTTCCCTCATGATGCCTAGTGATTGAGTTCTTACAACGTACTTCGGTCATACGATTTTCTCCTAACACTCGTACGTTGGGGGGCAATCTGTTACACCATTTTTTTGGTCATCTAACTCATTATCATTAGATGACCCAAGTACACCATGTAAGACCAATTTTACCCTAAGTAAAATTGCTTTCACCATGTAAAATAATATTTGTCTATATTTCCTGGTCATATTTAACCCAAAACAAGGAAATTAATTAAATAAATCATTATTTATTTAATTATATTCCCATCATCTCCCTAAAATAATAAATAAATCATTTATTTATTTATTGTTTATAAATAAAGGAATTGACCCAAGTCAAAAGGCCTTTTCCCTCCAACAAATATAATAAAATATTCCTAAAGGGTGATTCTAGAATTTGATTAATAATATTTTATTCATGCACCGAGTTCTAGAACACCCCAATATTTTGTTATAAATAGAAGGGTTTTTCCCATTCATTAGTCACCTTCATTGCATTAGATCACACTGGATCTATTCTTGGTCACCATTTTCCATTTTTGCTTTGTGAGCTCCCATTGAGTTCTATGTTTGTCAGGGTTTTCTACCACAATAAGAGAAAGGAATTTTAGATCTGAAACACTGAGGACTTTCAAGAACCCATCCCATTGAGGAGAACCGGAAAACACCTTTCTTGTTTTCCTCTCAGGTGCCCCATTCTTTAATATAATATAAAACATTCTTTTAAACACATTGTTCTTGTCTTGTCTATTGGATGCATGGAGCCATATTATATTTTATCTGCTTAATGTCTTTTGTGCTTAGATCTGAATTTGTGCAGCAGACTTAAAGATATTTTGCAGCCATAATCGATGTTAGGGCTATTTGTTATGTGTAGCTAAAGTGATATTTTACGACGAAAGATTCATACCAATGTATAAAATACTCTTATAATCGGGAAGAAAACAACGAATAATAAACAACGTTATGTGAAAGGAAATCATTTAAAGGAACTTTATTTTATTAAAAAAATAATCTGCAAAGGATTTCGTTCATAAATCAGACTTAATGATCTTCATCTTAAAAATTAAATGCTTTTATGGAAAGTCACATCGTGCCTTCTCATTTGAGTTAAATGTCATAACTTATCTGATTTCTGATCAATGATGATCGTACATTGGGGATCGGCAATTTCCAAGTCTCGGTTTAAAGATTACCGTTTGAAGCTTCTAATTGCGATCGCCAATGAGTAATGTGATTTGGAGCGATGAACAATGAGCGATTGTTTTTATTTTATCACATCAAAACTTTTGAAATGAACCCATAAGGATGAATTAGGCTTTTCGACGATTCGCGATTGCGATTGGACTTATTGCATCGGAACTTTGCAAAAGGGACTACTTGTAATATGAATTTGTTGATTTGTGATTGCGATAAGACTTGACCGCATTGGAACTTTTGAAATGAGACCACTTGTGATATGACTGCCGATTTGCGATCGTGATAAGTCTTCATCCCATCAGAACCTTTCGAATGAAAGAATTAGCCTTATGTTTAGTACAATATGCGCTTTTGCGATGCGATCTATCACATCGGAATGATGGAGAAGGCTTTTGAATTTTTTCCTATGTGATATGCAATTTAGCGATTCACTTTATCGCATTAGAAATTTTTGCGCAATGACATATTGAGCTTTTCCTTTCATATTTTGTGAAATGCGTTAAAGACTTGTGTTTAGGCTTTGCTTTGTTTTATGATTCATTTGATTTAATATTAATATTTACATATATACAAAGGTATTTCCTTAATCTTTGTAATAAGCGAAGCTAGGAAAAATTATTTAATCTAAAAGAAAAAGAAAAGGGGACCCATTTCTTCTAAAAATTAATATAAAAATTTCGAAATGGGGAGGGTTGTTGTTTAGTACAACACAATCCCGGCATGATGATTGCAAAGGGACTAAAGAATTATGTTTGAAGGCCACCATGCTAAAAAAGAGTACCTAAAGAAAAATGTCGAGAAAACAACAAACAAAAATTTTAAGTTCTGAGGTAAAGTTTAAAAATTTATTTTTAATAGCAAAGTTAAAAACATGAAATATGTATAATATTTACATTCATATGCTCCTTGAAAACCCATCATTTGAATTGATTACAATCCTCATCATGATATATCTCAACCGTATCTCTCATATAAAGCTGCATAACGGTCCATCATTAATATCCTTGATTGATGACTAATAGTCATGATCATGACATGACCTACTTGTCTACGTATCTCCAAGACCATATCACTTACTTATTTCCTATAGCTCACCATAAAACCTCCATAATATCCTTATCTTATTCATCTCCATCGATTCCACAACCAATTCATCTCCATCAAATCTACAGCCAATTCATTTCCATAGAACACAGGGGTATTTCTGAAGGTTGAAAGCACTTTGCATAGAAGAAGGATGGGTTTGATTGTTATAACAGAGCTAGTGGGGGTAAAATACATGGAAGGATACCCACAAGTTAGATAATTTCTACACCAAGTTGGATGGTTGAGTTTCATAGAAAAATTCAATGGTTTTCACAAAGAAATTACAAAATCATTTGCTTGGTCTTGTGTTGGAATCAAAGTAGAAATTGGGGACATTAAATTTGCAGTTACAAAGTCATTCCTGGCTGAAGCTACAGAAATTCTGAGGCATGGAGAGAGATGGTTCAACAACAAATAATTCCATAATGAATCATGGAAATTGATACTTAGAAACCCAAATATGGATGTCTCGGTTTTTAGAAAAGGAATCCCAAGTACAACTCTTAAAAGAAAATGGAGAAATATGCTTTTGATTTTGTAGAAATTCATAACTTGTGAATGAACATTTGGAACCATGTATGTTTATCATATCCATTTATTAATGAATTTTCTAGAAAATGGTGAAATCAACCTTCCTTTATTTCTGGTCAATAGTCTAAGAAGAATGACCTCAAATGTACAAAAGAGAATACAATTTATAGAGATGACTATGCATCATCATGCCTTGGTGAAAATATTCATTGAAATTAACTTAAGGAGCATAGGAGACACTTGGGAGGATTCCCTTGTTAGGAATCATTTTCAAGAACAACCAGAGTCACCACCCAAGGAAGAGAATGTCAAGAGAAGTAAAAGAAAGAAAAATGATATGATTGTTGAAAACAGACCTAAAACTTCACTATATAGGAATGATGAAAAACTAATTTCTGAGGAACTGATAGAAATTAGGAAACAAATTAAGCCTAGAGCAAAGAAAAAGAAAGAGAGTGAGGTTAAAAATGAAGGGAATGAAATTCCTCCAAAACTAAGAAGAAGCTCTAGACTTTGAGGCATTATAAAGAAGACATTCTCCAAAGGGACAGAGCTCATAAATATAGAAGAGGAAACCCCAGTTCCATCACTTGTTGATAATTCTCCTCTGTACAGTCCTCAAAACTCTCTCGTTTATCATTTTAAAGCAGGCCCCAGTAGAAGATCTCCTGGTATAGATCTAGTTTAGCAACAGATATGTGATTATGTAGAGTCATTTGGAAAGAAAAAGTTCCTCAATGAACCAAGAACCACCTGTCAATCCACAAGAACCTGTAATTGATGCGCTTAAGCAGGATATTTATGAATTAAAGATATTGAACATGCACATCAAGCAGGAGAATGGCATTTTTAAGGAACAAAACAAATTGGACAAGGCAATGCATGATAATACTACTATGCAACTACAACTATTGCATAAGGAAAATAGGAAATTGAAGAAGAAGAACAAGAGATTGAACAGAGAAATCATAAACCTCAAATTCAAACTTCTTATGAAAAGGCAAAGAATGAAATTGACTTTAAAGATGAACAAAATAATAAGGTTGGATGTCCTAGCTGAGGTGTCTGAGAAAATGCAGTAGGGGAGAAGAGCTACTAACTTTGGAAAATTTCATGAGGATATGCAATGATTTTGCAGAGAGGTATGTTGAACCTCAGGCTAATCCTCTCTTTTATAGTTTTTCTCCCCTCATTCCACCACTTTTCCATAAGGTCACAAACCCTAATCGATAAAGAACGCTAAGTTTTTGTCTTAAGGATGCATTTAAATGATTATCACATTATATTTTCATGATTTTTCTATTTGGATAAGTTTTTCCAATTTAGCTATAGAATGTAGCCTGTTCTGCAGCTAACTGTGTGTTCTGTAGCCACTCTTATGATTTAGTAGTTTCCAGGTGTCAGTTGAGGAATTGGGCACATGGGTGTTTGTAGAATCTTGCCTACATGGATTCTATCCTACTCACTTGGTCTAGATCGACATAAAAAGGAGCCTAAACTCATGGTCAAAGTTACAAGTCAAAGAACTTTACCTACAGTAATAGGACTCCTGATTTTCACTTCATAGGAAATCACGAGTCCAACAGTCGTATTTCAATTGCAATTCAAGTTAGACACCTGTTGCTAGTTTAACTCGCAATTAGTTATGCAATTTCTATTTAAATATTGGTTCCACAGAACTGAGAGACAGTTCAAATTTCTAAGTGGATAATCTATGTCCAGACCTTGTTTTTATCATAATAAAGAAGTTCAGTTTTCCAAATGCTTGCTTGATTGCACCTTTAACAAGCTAGGAGTTCAACCACATTGCGTATGTGTTATATTCTTTCCACGACTAGCCCCACACGCCGTAGGTTGCGCCGGCGTGCCATAGGAGACTCTGTAAAAAAAAAAGTTGGTATGCGGTCCCACTCATATGCGGACTCCACCTATGTTTTGTGCATGAGTTTGCACATGGTTTTGGGGTACGATGGTTTTCGGTTACTGTATTTCGTAGATCCTGTTAAGGGAACCACGGTTATGTTCTAATCCAGGGTTAATGGATTGGGGTTTATGTATGCTTTGGCATGTATATATATATCTCTGTTGTAAGACTAAGAGAATGAAAAATCAAGTCGGTCGTCCCAATTTGGGATCCAGGGGAAAAATCTCTCTGTTTATCTATATTTTATGTTTTATGCTCGCTATTGTTTATTATTAAGTCCTGTTATAAGATTCGTGTAGATAATTTTATGTTCAAGGTTAAAACCTTACAAACCACATCGATTGCAGAGGGCCCCTACTTCTGAAGGAGGTTTCATTGTGTTTTATAGTTAGATTTCCTTTACTCTGTTTTATAAATTTTTGTTTCTAAATAGGCTTATGCTTCATTTCCAACTTTCAAATAGTTTAATGATAAATTACAATTGTGCAGACTTACTCTTCCAAAAAAATTCATGACAATAGAAATTTGTTTTCAAAATTGGATTAAGGATTGAAGTGCTAAGAAACCACAGTTTTTTAGTTTTACTTTTCTTGCATTTTATTTCCATTAGAACAGAGTTGTGAATTTCTGTGTTAACAGATGTTTATGAAAGCCATTTTCAATATGCTAATCCTACATTAAATGGTTAAATATATCACACATATAGTGGTTGAATTTATCTTGCTTATTGTTATTTTCTTACCAAAGACTAAGGCGTAATTGATTTCTCTGAAGGCATCTCAAGAGGTTAAACACTTTACATTTGAATGTGGCAGACAAGTCAATTATACATTCGTTGATTTTAGTTAGATCTTACATGATTTTACTTTCAAGACCCTCACTTAATTGCAAACAATAATCTTCCTAAAAATCACTCTAGAAGGAATTGATCTAATCACGATTTCAGATGAGATGGTTGAATGATTAATGAAATGGAATTTCTGAGTTATCCATTTACAGAGTTTTCTTAGTTCTTTAGTTCAAACAGGTATAATTAGTTACCTAACATTACTTTAAGAAGATCACTCTTTAAAAATTGAATAATTGGAGTAACTAAACACATCTTAGATATTTTCATTTGTATTCTTTGTTTTTTGTTCTAGGACCTTAGCACACTAAAGTACAAGCAATTGCTAAACTCCATTTCAATAGGGTCATGCCTAACAATTGAATATTGAGGTAACCAAAGGTACAATAGTTGATTCATTTTTCTACTTTCATTTAAGATAGGCATTTTAATTCTCAATCTTAGTTTTATAAATAGATCCATGGATTAGGACTAATGAAAAAATTAGATAGATGCTTTGATTTCCAAAATAGGTCTTAAACTAGCCCTCAATTTTTGGTATGTTTTTATGAAAATTAGATTAGTTTTGGTACATTTCCTTTTCTTCCTTCTAAAATACATTTGTATTCACATACGTATTTCCATAGCTTTAGATTAACCATCCTTAGATCTCAGAAAATAAAAACCCCCTAAAAATAACATAAAACACAAAACAACAAAGTAAGGAATAGGTTGCTTAAGCACATATGGTGCACCACACTTCATCAATTTACTAGCTATGGTTGATAATTAATGAAAGAAATTTAGGACACTAAATTGACTAAACACCTGTTTTGTGTGGTGCACCAACTGTTTTGTTTTTTTTTTCCAAAAAATATATATATATGTCTATTCCTAAATATATGTCTCATTTAATAAAATAATTCTATTTAATATGTCAATCATTGAGAGACATGAAAGGAGAGAAGAGGAGGAACATAAACAACAACAAGCAGAGCAGTATGACACGGTTCGCCTGTGGGAGGTACTAGAGAGGGAGAGATATTCGTACCATTGTTCTATTACAACAACTACCTAGGGGCTCCTAAGGCAGGTAGGCCTCCTCAAGTTCTACGAGGAGGCTACTTCCGTAAAGGGCCATGCTATGTTTTTGAGACATCTTATCCACCGGTGGAATGCCCACCGACAGGATTTCCCGGTTGGTCCTAACTAGTGGTACACACCCAGTGAGGAGGACATATATTTCATTATAGGGCTATTGAGGAGAGGGGTGGATTGTCCCTCATTCCCAGAGGTTCTAGTTGGCTATGAAGCATGGAGTTAGTTGGTGTACTCCTCGAGATACATTAGCATAAATATATTGTCTCCTTCATATTTTTAGGACTCGGTAGGTTAGTTACGTATTGGTGCATTTTGTAGTCTGAACGTGAGGTGCCTCTCACTTCTGATTTTGACCATTTCACACAACACCAGTGACGAGAAAAACATTAGTTTCTCACTTCTATATTATGTTGACTCTTTAGTACAGGAGCCACGGCTTGTCATGTGGTCTGCAATTGTTTTTCTACAGTTCTGTATAGCCTTAGATAGATGTCGTGCTCATGCAGAAGGGATGGTAAACTTCCCTTTTTCTTCAGGGATTTTTTGTTTATTTTTTGAGAGGTTTCTAGAGACGAGGCCTAATTTTTTTTGGTAGCCTCATAAGCCGATGTTCAAGGCACAAATGCACATGTGGGGACAGATGATGCGTAAGAGGGGCGGGACTATGTTTTCTGTGAGGATATCGCATGATGCACAAGAGTTTCTGGCTAGTGTTGACAAGCATCCCTTCATTATGGTCCCCTGTATTTATGCTGGTTTGGATTGGCCAAGGTCTGCCAACATCCTCTTCACAGATGATGAGCTGCCAGATGATAGAGGTAATATTATTTTTTTATTTGAATTTATTCTGACATGTTCTTTAACTTTTTTTTATTAAATTGTGTAATGAAATTGTCTAATTATTGTTGTGTACTTATACATATTTTGTAGACATTGGGTATTTTGATGGCGACTACATGCCAACACCACCACATGATCCAAGTGTGGATCCTGATGATGATCAGGGTATGCCAGATGCTGAGGATCATCAGTAGGTCGGTGCAGAGAGACCTGCTCCTGCTAGTGCACCGGTACCACCTTTTGCTAGGCGCGGTCAACTTGATAGCAGATACATGATGGAGTTGGGTGACCAACTCACTGCATTGATTGTTGAGGTGGGCATCAGGCCTGCTACTATGAGAGACATACAGGCCGATGGTAGGTTGTTACATATGTGGAGAGGCATGCCGCGTGACATGTACAACCTAATGCGGCATGTCGTAGGAGCTATGACCTTAGTTACACAGTTGAGGAGGACAATTTCACGTTATAGGCATGGTCAAGACACAACACGTGATCGACATTTCGTGAGCAGTGATGCATCATCTGATGATCATTCACCTCATGCCACACGAGATGAGAAAACTCCACTAGCATCAAGCAGCAGTCATCACATAGATCAGGTTGTACACTCAACGACGTTAAGTCAGTATCCTGCAACATCCAATAGTACTCATGATCATGAGGAGGCTGAACCATGGACCGCCAAGGGTGCACCATTGACTGAGAAGGCCTCGACTAGAAATGCTATTGAAGATGTACCACCAGCTGATCCATGACATTTATATTACACTTATATATTTTTAACATTATTGAGTTATATATATATATATGGTCCATGTATTTTATCTTCATGTTACAGTTGTACTTAATTTACACGTTGGTGATCATCATGATGTGTATATTGTTAGGTCATGTTAGATATGTTCATTAAATGTGCAGCTTGTAGACAGATGTGTATGTGATAGCATGAGTTATTTTACATGAGATGTATATTTGATGTTTATGTTGTGATGATGTTATATAATGCTAATTATGTTTTTTTAGATGATCATGATCACGATGATGTTAGCGAATTTAATGTGTTTTTTAGTCGAATATGATGTTTGTACGATGGTTATCATGATCGTGATTTTTATTAATTAATTTAATATTAAATGACCATGATATTTATTAAATATTATGTCGTTATTGTAATCAAAATTTTAATTTTAATTGTATGTAAAATTGTAAAATTGTATTTGTATTTGTAATTGTAATTTTAGCTGTAATTGTATCTAAAATATTTGTAAAATTTTAATTGTAATTGTAATATTTAATTTAGTGTGAAATGATTGTAATTGTAATTTTAATTGTAATTGTATATATGACAAATTGTAAAATTATAATTGTAATTATAATTGTATGTAAAATTCTAAAATTGTAATTGTATTTGTAATTGTAATTGTAAAATTGTAATTGTAATTGTATGTAAAATATTTGTAAAATTTTAATTTTGTTAATGTGAAAATATTTATTATATTAATGTGAAATGATTTTATTAAAATTTTTAAATTTGTAAAATTATAAATGATTGTAAAATAATAAATCTAGAATAATATGAATTTTTGTAACATTTTAAATTTTAGAAAATAATGCAAATAACTTCATGTACTTTAGAATTATCATTATTTTTTTATGATCTTACATACAAAAAAAAAGAACTTTATACAATATGCCATTTTTATTGAGATCAACATAATTGAAAATTATCAAGTGAAATATTGATTTTAACATTAATTCAAAATACATATTATAATGTTTTGAAAAAAAGAGTCTTACAAGTTATAGGATAATTAAGTCCTCTTCTTTATAAAAACTCGTTTTAAACAGTACAAATATTGATGAATTAATAACAGATGTACCATTTCACATGTACTAATTCCATTGAATAGGCTTTAGAAGAATTTGAGTATATTACCATTGTGTTTCCTCTTATGGATGCTAATTCCATGAACATATTTTAGAAGAATTCGAGTGTGAAGAATGCAATAGACAAAAAAAAAAGACATTTTTGGAATATTTTTCATTTTATTAAAAGTTTTTTGAGATTGTTTGTGGGGTTTATGGGTTCATCAGATAGTAGACAATACTGACCCTGCCGTATTGGTATTTTAGTTGAATTTTTCCTAGCAACGATACGACTGAATCTTGTAGCTATGCATTTAACAAAGAGCCCATATACTTTGAGAATATGATTGAAGACTGTTGTCATATACTTGAGCACTATTCCATTTCTTCACCATATTAGCACAAAATAGAAAGAATAATTTCTTTCACCATAATAACACACAACTTTCAAAAAAAAAAACACTCCATTCTATGTTTCGAGGCATTTTACTCAAGTGATAGGCATTTCAATCAGGTTTTATCCATATTCTGAAATTTAATGAGGGTTGGAGGGAGCTTACAATCCTGTATCTGTTAATAACTACACACTTTGGTAGAACCAAAGAAAATTCAATCAGATTCCTCAGTGAAGTAGACTGGCCATAATCATCTCGTTCGAGACCTCAACAAAAGAAATGGATATGCATGTCAGAGGTTCCTGTTGGCACCTTTTCTTGTTGCAGGTTGTGGAAAGGTTCAAGTTTCTTTTTCTGAAAGAAGAAGAGGTCTAGTTTTGAAAAGAAATGGCACTAAGATTTTCAAAGCAAAATGTACATTTCCAACATGTCTAAAAACTAAAATATCTCTAACTTCAATAAAATGCTCAGAAACAAACTTTCCTGACCATTTCTGAAAATTTCCCACTTCTTAGCATAACACAGGTTCACATGCCACAATTTCCCACCTGGGCCCTATAGTATTGCATCTCTACATGCCCCACATTGCATTCTCTCCACATAGCCACTGGGGACCTCCTGTAATAAATAAAATGCATTGGAAGAATAGTTATTTCCATCAAGAATTTATCCAATTCTAATTCTCAATTTCTATGGTTGGAGTTCACTAAACTTTTGTGTACACACCTAAAAGTAATTTCGGTTCCTTAACTGCAAATCGGTGCTAATGTACATATAACCGCACCGGTGTGTTTTAGTTATTACGCACCGGTGCATTTTGGTTACTACGCACCGACACCATGTTACCAATGGATGCATCAATGCAGTGCTATTAAGTAACACACCGGTGACGAATAACCACAAATAAAAAAGCGCAACTCTATTTTGTTTAAGTGAAAAAAAAAGTGGTAAATTGAAAAATGGACAGCAAAATATTTTCGAAAATATAATTTCATAAAACAATTCTTTAAATACTAAAAACTTTTCATTATTTCACTATTTTTCCAAAAACATTCAGCTAGAGATTTGCAGGATATATACCTGGAGCAAGAGAGCATGAGAGCACCATGGAGCAGCGAAATAGGTTTGAACAAAAGTATTCAGACAATCATAATTTCAAACCTCTTGTGATTCAAACCCTATAGCATAGAATTTCAAACGATCTCGTGATTAAATTTGATTATTTTTTTTACTTTTTCTGTTGTTTTTTATGAAGTAAGAAAAAATTTTCAATTTTTTTTTCATTTTCAAAAACATAAGAAAAAAAATCCAGTTTTACCCTAAAAACTTCATTCTTTTTCTTTCTGCCCTTTCTTCTCCATGTTTCTGTGATTTCAGAATTAGGGCTTTTCATTTCAATTTTATAGGGTTTATATTTTGTAATGAAATTGCTTCCGGATCCATCACATTGAGTGGGTTTTTTCTTCCATTGACGTTTCGAACCAGCTACCAAGGTTCATCATCAAGATAAGATTGACATCCAACCCACGGGACGACTTGCACAGTCGAATCCCAATCTATGTTAGCCGTTGCGTGAAATTTTGAATATTTTTATTTTATTTTATTGTATTTTATTTTTTATTTTTTATTTATTTATTTAATTTTATCGGTGTGCCTTGCGTAACCTAGCACATTGGTGTGTTGTATATTCCCAGTGCACCATGAAAGTTCTGTGTAATAAAAAAATAAAAAACAATTTTTTTTAATCAGTGCGCCATATGTAAAATAACGCACCGGTGCGTTATTTCATTATGGTGCACCACAAATGTGTTATTTCGAAAAAAAATGTTTTATTGTGTTAATCGGTGTAGAACGTAACATATAATGCATCGCATTAGGTCTCCTAGTTTACAAAGAGCACCATATGGTGGTCCCTTGTTTGCACAGGGCATTTATGCTACAAAAAATAGCACTGGATGATTTTTATTATTTTCTTTGTGTTAATCAGTTCCGTGGTTAACATGTAACACACCGGTGCTCCTTGTTGATATATAGAACCATACGGTCTATTATATTTTTTGGGCGGTGCATTTATAATACCCCCACGCACCGACGTCGGTGCATGCACCATGAATGGTGCACCAGTTTCATATTTTTTTTTACGTGAAAAGCTGACAATTTATTTATAAATATATTAATGAATGATATGGTACCAGTTTTAGATTGATAAAGAAATGACTAACAAGAGATCAAGTAACAAATATACTGATAACACATCAAGAAAAGAAAAGAAAAGCAAGTTCTTTGTAAATTCTTTACAAAAAATATTATTATTGAACTATATGTAAGTTTAAATAATATGTATTGTTTATTGTGTATCATGCAGAGCCACAAAATGATGAAGCTCAATAAGATTATTTCTAATCTAGGACGAGAAGAGCGTAAAATATTGATGAAAAATTGCAAAAGGATAAATCAGGTGAATGAAAAAATACTATCGATCCAATATGAGTTTCTTTTTTTAATTTTCATTAATAATATACTTAAAATTATTAGATAACATGTGTCAAACAATATATTAATTCACATATGTTTAATGTTCTACCAGGACCAACAACTCGGAAAAGAAATGTTGTTCTAAGAAAAGAAAAAAAGTAGAACATGCAAATGAAAATGAATTGCTCCTTAGCTCATCTGGAGTGCTACTGGAGGTTAACGAAAGGGGGAAAAAATTTACAAAAGTTTGAGAGATCTAGTGGATCGAACGTATAGATGTTCTTTCTAGTTACAATACAAAAATCAATCCAATGATTCCAAGAAGCAAATTTTATCTAAAATACAGGACGAGTTTCCAGACAATTGGTCAATGAGACTTGTCAGACTTTTAATAGCAAAAACATACAACAACGAAAAAGAAGGAATGAAAAAGTAATATTCCTTTAAATGTTTGTCTAGAATTATTTATAAATATCACTTTTGTTATATTTACTTTTCATATATCAATATAAAAATTAAATACTTTATTTTCATGTTACATTTTCACAAAGATTATGAAAATCTCAAAAGATAAACGAGCTCATATCAGAAATATTCCAGTAGGAATGTCCAAAAAGGTGTACAAGGAGATGGTCAAATAAATGGAAAAAATTGCATCACAGGACGAGCCATCTCAACTTGAAATGTAATATGTAATAATTGAATTTTTTGATCATTAGGTATAATAAATAAACAATTGAGCATTAAAAATTAATTTTCAAGTATTTTCTTGTAGAAAAGAAAAGAAAATGGAACCCATTCAGCACATAAAACAGGATTAAAGGAAGAAAAGGGTTGATATCTATGTTTGTGAGTAATTGTTACTTCCTTATAACAACTTAACTAGATTTCATTTTTGTATTTTTTTAAATTGTTTTACAAAAATCATCATTGGATGTCTTCAAACTGGTGCTAACATACAAAGAAGAACCATCAGACGAATTGATTGAGATCGGGTTAAATATGGGTTGTGAGTATATGTTGGCATATCATAAATGAATTTTGGAATTTGTAAGCATCTATCGATCTTCTTTTACATAGCTCCGTCCATAATTAATAGAGCAAAAAATACTTTTATATTAAATATATGATTTGCTCTGGGGTATAAAAATTGTAGGAAAAAAAGTATGGAACTGCGCCAACAGATGAAATATTGAAAGATGGCATGGTACATGGTTTTGAAAGAATGTGTATAGTTTATGAGTTAATTATTGCTATGGTACGTCATTTCTTTTCGATTTACATTGATGTATATCATTTAATATTTCAATTTTCATTATTCTCACCGATGTATATACACTCATTACAATTTATTTTTATGTTTGTAGATGAAAGGTGAAGAATAAGGAAACAATCAACACCTTGAACAAAACATTTCTGAAAAAGCCCATCATGGAAGTAGCCCTAGTAGTGACAACAGTTCAAGCGAAGAATGATGATCACTATGTTTGGATCTCAAAGCATCGCATTGTATTTTTTGAAATATTTGTCTGTGAAATTAGACATTTTGTTTGATGTAATGAACATAATGTCCCAATTGAAAGACAAAGGGATACCAATAGCTGTCCCATTTTGTATAACAATGTTTTTCTTATATATATATATATATATATATATATAATAATAATAATAATAAAATATGTTTTAATTTATTCTATTGTGTTCTCCATTGTTGCCGTAAAATGTAACACCACTGATTAAATTTATGGATGATTAAATATTATAATGAAGGGATGTGAAATTTGATGATATGATATAACAAATTAATCCAAACATCACATTTGAATGCACTAATAAAAATTTAAATCATATGAATATTGTTATAAGATATATATGTGTCAACTTTTGATGAATAATGAATTTAAATGTAATCAAAATGAAGCACTCAATGTGTCGACCTTTCTAAAAAATAAAAAATGAACACGGTGTGTGTCGGCCATCGTACATCGTTGCGTTTGTATGCTTGTTGCATTTGTATGCTTCAGCACACTGGTTCATTTCAAAGACCTACGGGCACTACACATATACCAAAACCAATTAAAATCTCGGTGTGTTTGTGCGATACAACGCACCGGTGCGTTTATGTGATACTATGCATTGATGCATTTGTACAGTGTATGGGAACCTCACAAATACCAATACCAATTATAAATTTCAGTGTGTTTTTCTGATATGGTGCACCAGTGCGTTTCTAAAAGTCTACGTGTTGGTCTGTTGAGATGACCTATAGGTACTGCACAAATCCCAAGATCAATTAGAATGGCCCCATGCGTTGTATGACCAACACTATGCCCAGTGCTATTTTATACCTTGATGGCCCGGTGCATGCACCTTTGACCACCCCTGGGCCACCGTCTAGATAACACACACCAGTGCATTGAAATCTTAGCAGCGCACCGATGAAAAAAACATCTGTAATAACCTCCGGCCTCCTAGTTTTTTTAGTTGTGTTGAATTTATGTTAAAAGCTCTGGCAAAACCTCCATAACCGTACACGAATGTTGTAGAAAAAGTTTTTTTGAAAATTTTGGTGAATTTGATAACACTAAAAACCTCCTTTATCACCTCCGCTAGAGGGTATTTTCCTTGTCGTGAATAATGAAATGGAGAAGAAACCCGAATAAATAAAAAAATGATGGCAATGGTATGTATTCCACTGAAAACCTTACTAGTCCCTATTGTTATGTTGTTGCAAGGATGTCTAGGGTCTTTTGTCAGCCTAACACCACCAAATTTTTAGTAGAATAGGTTCCCCTAATGGAAGTAATCGCAGATTCCTATATTTTGGATTGGGAAACCATTTTCTTCCAACAATATTGCTACTCAAATTTTGGAATATAGGAAAAATAATTCTATTTCCTCCAAAATGTTTCCCAAGTTTTATATAAGTGCTTATATCATAGACGTTTTATGTTTCACTTCAAATTTTCTAGCCATGGGTACGGAATCATCTACCTAGAACCCTCTCCCCATTCATGTCTATTGTAGCATGTTATGGGAGTCAAAATATGAAAACCATTTTTATAAAGTCTGCCATGGAGTTATGCTCCCTTTGTTTCAAGTTGTTTCCAATGAGAAAGCCTCGAGGTTGTCAAAAGAAGCTCAAGCCGATTTATCCTCCATTAGAAAATGGTTTGAAGAATAATTTTTTACATATGTTAGAGTTTTCGGGAGTCTCGCTTAACCGAATGTTTTACCATTATATGTTCCTGATAATCTTCTCACAAGAGAAGTAACTTATTAGGCAACAGATTAACCAGGTTTCTTAAAGAAGCTAACAAAGCATCATGGCCCTCCTTTCCAATTAATTGTGGTGTTTACGACTTGAAAAATTATAAGCATGCAGGTTTATAGGCTAGAAAAATTGAATGTTTGAAATTGTTCACAATTTCAAACAGACAATACGACTCGAATAAAGTTGCTAACGATTTTACTACCAAGGTTAAAATCTGACCTTTGTTACATGAAGATGATGAGTTCAATGACTTATTTGAGTTAGTTGATAATTAATATGTAGTTCAAAAGTTAGCATCCCTATGCCTCCATCCACAACAATTGTCAAAGTTTAAACAGTACAATAAAAAGAGATTAGAAGGAATTTCATTGAAAATATTGGAAGTCTCCCAACCCTTAACACATAAGGAAAAGGAAAAAGAACCAACACCTAAGGATATTGAAGTCCGTAGTAAAACTAAAGAATATAAATATGTTGAAGTTCAAACCATGGAATTAGATTTCCTGAGTAATTTGAATGATGTCTGGAAGGAGTTTAACCAAAAACTCGAAGGAGACCAACAAGTGATGATTATTGGTCATCAATAGATTGTGAAAATGCCTCCAAATAAAAGTTAGGACCCATTCACTGCTGCGCCCTTTGACAAATTAGTTAGCACAGAGCAAGTGGAATTCATCCTAACCTTCCCCACTACAAAAATTGTAATCAATATTGAGGAAATCCCTCCTCTGGATATATTCTATTATCCTAAACATAAAACAATTATGAGAATACAAAGAAAAAGAAGAAGAACAGAGCAATCTTAACTCCTTGTCCTACGATATATTTCAATGGAAGTTGTCTGGAAAGATTCACAAGCAGATCCTTCACATGATCTAACTCTTTTCAAAATTTATTCTTTTTTGATCCATCGTAAATATTCAGAATTTTCTTCGGTAATAATCACATGTGAAAGAACACTGTCGATGTGTTTTGAACCAACCAGTGTCGTTCATCATCGGGACTAGGTGAAATATCAAATCTAGGCATTGAGTTTAAATAGATGTAGAGATGACTAAACTAGCCGTTAGAATAATGACTAGTTTGACTCCAAAGGGAAAATTAAGTTTGACTCCGAAGGGAAAATTAAGATTAATACTATTTATTTATTCATTTATTATTTATTATTCTTATTTAAATATTAAAACTTTTTTAATGTTTTTATATCAAATCCTTATTTATTTATTCATTCTTATTTTTATTTTTATTTTTTATTAATTCATTAATTAATTACTTATTACTATTATTATTATTATTTATTATTATTTATTTATTTATAAATAAAGATATTAATAATAAATAATTGAAGGAAGGAAAAGGGAGAGACTAAAACAACTTAATAATATGGGGCAAGGATCCAACACTTGCTAATATTCCAACCGTCAGCTCTATTGAGATTAAGAGGTCTTTTTTCGATTCTAAGGCCTCCCTAAACATACGGTGATCAAAATCGAAAAAAAGACCTATTAATCTCAATAGAGATGATGGTTGGAATATTAGCAAGTATTGGATCCATGCCCTGTATTCTTAAGTTGTTTTACTCTCAACCTTTTCCTTCCTTCAATTATTTATTATTATTACTTTTATTTAGCAAATAAATAAATAGAAATAAAATAAATAAATAAATAAATAAATAATAGTAATAATTAGTTAATTAATAAAAAATAAAATTAATAATAAAAATAAAAATAAAAATGATTGAATAAATTAATTAATAAGGATATGATATAAAAACATTCAAAATGTTTTAATACTTAAATATGAATAATAAATAAATAGTATTAATCTTAATTTTCCCTTCAGAGTCAAACTAGTCGTTATTGTAACAACTAGCTTAGTCATATCTATATCTATTTAAACTCAATGCCTTGATCTGATCTCCCACCTAGTCCTGATGATGAACCACATTGGTTGGTTCGAAACACGTCGGCAATGTTCTTGCACATGTGATTATTACTGAATAAAATTCTGAATGATCTAACTCATTTGACCTAGTTCATGGGAGCTTATGCATCTGCAACTATAGATAAATCTTCTAAGGTTTAAAAATTGATGAAAGAAAAGGATGAAAGAATCATTCGATTAGAAAATGAGCTATAGTATGAGAAGTAAAATGTCAACCAACCTATAGGTACAGGTAACAAATCTCCAATATTACATTGATCAATTGATGATTCAACACCAAACTGAAATTAGTTCAAAGGACACTTGAATTCATCAATTTCAGTTTACTATAGATAAATTAAAAGATAATCCAAAAATAGATGAATTTAGAAAAGAAGCATTGGAACTAAATACCATACTAACACATCAACAAGTTATTTTATGTCAAAATTTATCAAACATTCTTGAATTATGTGAGCAAATTGATTCAATGATCAATCGAATATCAGACTAGATGATCAGTTTCAATGAGATTGATGATAAAGTTTCACAGTATGTCACCTCGGAAGATACTGATGATGGCCGAAAGGCCAACCTGCCCAGGATTGAGGACTCTAAAATGAAAATATTGTTTACTGATTGGGACATATAGTTTAAACATGTTGAAAGAGCCATTTATAGAGAAAAATATGTGGCTAATAATGTTGTGGAAATTTTCAGTTAAAATCTCATCGCTACTATTCTTATTGATAGGTGCCCTCCCAGTTCGCTTCCTATTATGAAAGATTTGATAAGGAAATTGAAAGAAGTTTCGAAGGTCAAAGAGGACAATATCAGAAAGTTGGGAAAATGGGATTGGGATAAGTAATGGAGATACTTGGTAAAGCCACATAGGCAATGGCTTATGCTACGTTGTCTTACAGATACTTCTTCCTACATGTTTCCTCTATTTTTAGATGTGGTTTTCACTGGGCAGTTGTGCATTAGTCCAGGCCAACCTCTTGAGGTTAAGCCTATGCTTAACATCCTTCACCTGAAGGAACAAATGGCTGATGAGACATCAGGAAAACCATCATGCAAGTAACCCCTTTAAATTATGTTTCTCTTTAATTTTCAATTAGCTTAAGGAGATTTTCTTAAACCTCCTCATATTTTATTGTAATTACTATTTTTTAGACTTTCTATTTTATTATATAAACCCCTTCATGTCTTTTAAGAAGGGGCCCTAAAATTTTGAAAGGAAGAATTTACAGAAGTCACATTTTTCTACTCTTAAATTTTTCTTAATAGAAAGGGTTGGACCAATTATTGTTTCTCAAATCAGGAAAGTTAGTGTATACATGGTACTTTTATCCTGTATGTTATATTTTTGTTCCAAATGAGAAATGGTTATTTTTATTATGATGTTTTGTTTTATGTATCTATTTGAAAACAGTCACGCATTAACTCACTTTAAAACATATTAGATTATTATATTTTGGTACATATTCAATATAGGTAGTAAACAATTGCAATATAGCCTTATCCAATTGATTTAATTAACTATTTAATTAAATGAATTATTTCAAATCATTTTCATATCTTTAAGTGTTTGTATAATATTTATTTTCATTCGCTAGAAGATCATATTTATAAATTACACATATAATATAATACATCCTAGGATACATATATATAGATATATTATTTACTTCAAGCTTGCTATAACTCCCATCTACCAAGTTACAAAAAATTATAATTCCATCCATTCACCCAATTATATCTCACTGAGAAACTGGTCCCATAAATCCAGTCGGAGCCACCATACCAAACGGAAAAGGGATGGTTTTCAAGTCCCCAACCGGGTTATTTTCCTTGATGTTGTTGCACCAATTTTCAGTGCCTCCACACATTGAAAGTGGGTTATTCTCTTACCTCAGTGCCAATCTAGCTGATCATGTGGATTGTATCACAATGCCTAGTGTTGACCTCATATCCCCCTTGCTGGCAGTTTTCTCACCCAGCTTCTGAGCCAAACTCCAAACTCTGAATACTCTATCAGATGATCGATACCTCTGTTGTCGGGTTTACATAATCCTCTCTTTTTCTTACTGTTAGCTAATATAGTTGATCCAGTAATTCTATGTCTTCCCTATCATATTTCAATTGTGTGAACCTTGGTCCTTAATAGGGGACTAGGGTTTGGATTAATCTAACCCCTTCAACCTCAGATTTAATAATTTCCTTATTAAGATCAATCAATCCATTGTTATGAAAATCCCAATCTATCCAAATCATCATTGGATATGGGTTGTTGCCCCCCATTATGTCTACCACTTCAAAATATACATAGTTTTTTACTCCTACAATATCAACTTCTACATCCTTTAATCTTCCAACTAGAACGATGCAATATTTATTTACCACATGCAGCTAGATTCATCAAAATTACAGCTTGGGCCTTCACAGATCCTCCCAAGTATTTCTCGGAAAAAGGTTGACATATGAGCCAAAATAAATCATTGTGTAATTAATTTTGAATCCCACAATTTGAGCGTCAATCTGTAATTCCCTTCTTATTCTCCTTTTTCTCCTTCATACCCGCATGGAGTGCCTCTCTATTAAGTTAGCAGAGATGATCCCTTCATGAGCTACTCCTTCCTTGATAGCATATTTCAGACTCTCTTGCTATAGCCCGAGCATCTGATCATAATTCATAATTTACATAAAAATTTTGAACCATTCATCTATGGGTTGAGCATTGAATCGTGGAGGGTCCAATTTCATATCTTTTAAGGACCCTGGTTGTTCTCCCTATGGCCCCATGCTTGGTGTTAACCTGGTAAATGTTTCTACCACTTCCTTGTAGTATCACTTCTGTCGTTCAAAACCATATGAGCGCTTTGGTGAAGTTGGTCATCAAATCCTATGTTAGTTTGTAGCTCCTACATCAGCTCCAATATTTTTTCCTCCATAAGTGATTATGTTGATATTTGAGAGGGGGGTTGTCACTGGAAATCTTGGCTCCACATTAATTAAATTTTCTCCCCTCTATCAGTTTCTCTCTTCCCACCTTGCAATAAACTCTCGATAATCCTTTGTTTCATGTGTGTTGAACCTGCATTGAGACCACCATTCTCATCTGGCTAATGGGAAATCTCATGCAACATGTCCCTCCTGATTGCAATTGTAAAAACACACCAGGCTTCTACCTCTTGTCATGGCCCTCATTATTCCTCCTCCCCCTCGTCCCCAAGGAGTTTCATTGATTCGATATTCCTTTTGGTCCAATCGATCAACTACTACATCGAGTGCACTATATTGGTCAGTATGATGAGTTGGCAAAGCGGAGAATTCATAGAAATTGTTAGGAACATTGGAATATTTATGTAGGATTTGGGAGAGATGTGGGAGATGCCCATATGTTATCGATATCTCACACTATTCAATTGTCATAGGATTCTAATGGTTTGGGAACGCGTTGAATTGAGTGTGCCTTTGGTATAAGCCTTGCATTCCTATCTACGCAACCCTTGTAGCAAGTGGTGTTCCGAGTAGCCCCGCCAGTGTGGGTGTAATATTTTGGCCCCACAACCTTGGGCACTATGTAGCAAGATGACCCTATACAAGGTAATGATTACACCATCACATAACCCATGTTGGGTGCAGTTCTTTTATCTTTTCTGTTAGATTCACGATTTGGTGTTTCAGACCCAATATAGACAGGTCCCAGGTCATTGCTTTGCCCCTATACTCAAGCATCTTATATTGTATCAATTTTCTGCTACGTCAATGGTGTACGGGTGAGAGGCAATAAATATTTGATAAACTAGTCTCGTTGATGATTTGGATCTATTGGGTAGCTCAGTTTCCTAATTGTGTCCTTGAATATCCGCATTAACTCCCAACTGGTATCTCTTTCTCGCTGCTTGATTTCTCATACTTCAGACAACCCTTGTGTAGTTTTCTAAGGAAGCTTGAATAGCTGTAAGAATTCTCATTTAGAATAATCTATTGCTTGGTTCTAGCGCAACTCTGACCACTTAATGAACCATCTCAAGGCTCTCTCCTTGAGAGTGGCTTGAAATTCAATTAATTTTGTAGAATTAGGTTTCTCACTGGCCCTTCATAGGGCTTCACACATAGGTACCAATGTTGTTCTCTATTGTCATTCCCTTTACTAGAGAACTCATGGAATCTAGTGAACAATCCTGCCATATTTCACTGAACTTGAGAAAGAAGTATAAATTCTTGATACCTAGGCTATAACGATCCTTGAAATCTCGTACTACTATTACTGTTTCCACTTCCACTAGTACCAACTTTATATGTAGCATTCACAGTGTGAAATCAAATGACTTTGATTAATTTAGACATAAAATTATCAGGGTTGTGCTAGAGTACCAGGTGAATGTTTTGGGAGATTCTACTTGAGCTTCGGGAAGGCACATCATTTTTCACCTTGGACACATCATTATCTATAAATAATCTTCTTAACGCAAAATGCATGCCATCATCCAGGCGTTCTTAGGAGCCTATGTAGCCCATGGCATCCGATGGTTCCATTTCCACGAGTGGGGATGGGCCCCTGTTACCCTCTTGACTCTGAGCTGCTATGAAAATCACTGCTTCTCCACATCGGCCCAATACTACTCTTTCTTCCTCCACTGGACTCCTCAACTCCACTTTTTCTTGGTGTAGTTCCCTTTATCGCATATTAATATACCACAGAGCTCTTTTCCTCCACTTCTCAGCTATCTGCACTCTACATCACTCTCTCAGATTCATAGCCTCCTTGAATTCATCCACATCCATTTCGTTGACATTCTCATGATTCCCCGCTCGATAGCATCCCTACCTTTAGCTCCTTTCCCCATTACTAGGGATTTAGGTTGCCATGTTTGGGCTTTGAAACACTAACAATTTTTCTTCCACCATTAGAACCTTGATCCATAGATGGATCTCATTCAGTAGCATCCCTCATGACTCTTTTTTAAAAAAATAATAATATGATAGTAAATAAACAAGATAATATGAAAGAAAACAAGTTAATTCTTCCCTTATTGAGGTGAGATCAAATTAAAGTCAATATGGTTGGCATCAATGGTATTCTCAATTTTAATAAATAGCTAATCCGATGGAAATATAAGATTGGTGAGGTGGAATGTTATTAGATATATTAATTTTAATAAATAATTAATATGATGAAAATGTAAGATGGGTGAGGTGAAAGCTATATTTTATAGGTGCATATATGACTTTATATAAGATTTTCGAATAATTTTATACCATTGAACATATCCAAAATGAAGATGAATATGGAAAACCCTCTTGGAATGAATTTCTACAAATGTATGTTGAAGTGGTCAATCAATTCATGAATTTAAGATGAATTAAAATTTGTTCGTTGAAAAATATGACTAAGTGATTTTTAAATTAAAAAACATTGTATTTTTTTTAATAATATGATAATGAAGAAATAAAATAATATGAAAGAAAGAAAAATAATTCTTGTTTTATTGGGTTGAGATCAAGTCAATATTGTTGGCACTAATGGTATTTTCATCGTATGGTATTGACTCGACAATATTGTAATGAGTAATTGTAATAGAAATTTACTAAAAAATTTTATTTCATTTTTTCTTAATAGGTTTTCCACATAAATCTTGTGTCCAAAATCCAAGTTAATCTATTTAGTTAAATATGGTTTTTATTGCGTTTAAAATTTTAATTTTAATTTTAATTCTGCTATTGTGTTTTACTAATAATTGGTATCAAAGTTGCAGCTTGTGTAAGCTAAGCAATATGGAGAGTAATATATTAAGCAATATATAAAAGTTGAGTGAGGCCAATTTTTCCTTATGGAAATAAAAAAAGGAGGATATTTTGATTTTGAAAGATCACTATTCACCAATTGAAAGAGTGGCAAAGAAACACTCAACAATGATATATGGAGGTTGGATGTCTTTGGACAAGAAGGCCATTGCTACAATTTGACAGTGCCTATCAAAGAGTGTCTAGTTTAATGTAGTGGATGAGGAGACAACAAAAGGGGTACAAAAGAAGTTGCAAGATTTGCATGAAAACAATATTGCTTCAAATAACATCTTCTTGATGAAAAATGTATATAACCTGAAAATGAAGGAGGATGCCTCAGTTGTGGAGCATTTGAAATAATTTAATATAATTATGAGTCAGCTTGCCTCTATCAAAAAAAATTATTTTGGATGATGAAATAAAGTTATCTTACTTATGCTTTCCACACTAGACAACTTAGATAATATGATAGTTTCTATGAGAATTCAACACCTACAAGGAACTTGAAGTTTGATGATGCTATTAGATTTTTAATGAATGATGAGTTGCAACACAAATAAATTATGGAAAGCGAGAGAGGAGAAGTTCTAACCTTAGATGATCATGGAAGGAAAATTTAGCACAACAGACATGGGCATTCAAAATAAGGAGGCATATCGAAATCAATAACATGAAGACCTACTTGTTTTTGTTGTGGAAGAGAAGGACACAAGAAAAATAATTTATGGTTTTGGAAGAAGGAACAAAAGGAGCAAAAGGAACAAAAATTAATGAACTCAAATACAAAATCATGTACCACAAATAAAGGTGAGATCATTGTTACAGGTTTTGAAAGTAATGTCTTATTTCTTGTTTTAGTAAAAGAATAATGTTTATATACTTCTAGCAGTAACATTGATTAGGTACTTGACTCTAGGGCATCTCACCATGTGACCCCTTGCAAAAATAATTTTGTTACATATGACGAATTTGATCATGGTAGAGTACATTTAGGAAATAATCATTTTTGTAATATTTTTGGAGGGGGAGATATTTTAATCAATACAAAGGATGGACAAGGTCTCTTGTTGAAACATGTTAGACATGCCCCAAATATGCATACGAACTTGATCTTTATGAGACAATAGGAAGATAAAGGATGCTCCACAACCTTTGGGAGAGGTGGTTGGAAAATAACTAAAGGGTCATTGGTGTTGGCTAAAGGATTGAAGATAGAAAACTTGTATACAATGAGGGAAACAATAGAGATATCAAATGTAACTTCTATTGTAGAAAAAAGAAACTCCATGAAGTTATGCCATAAGTGCTTAGACCACATGAGTGAAAAGGGCCTAAAAGTCCTTATTCGTAAAAATTTATATGGAACAACTAGAAGGATTTAAGATAAAAGGTAAAGAGAACCTTGTATGTAGGTTGAATAAGAGCCTTTATGGGATGAAATAAACACCTCGTTAATGGTACACGAAATTTGGTACATTTATGTTGGAGCAAGGATTCAAAAGACTAGAGGCTCATCATTGTGTCTATGTCAAGAGGTATGGCCAAGAACTGTATATTATACTATTGTTGTCTACAGATGCTATACTAATTTTTCGACATGATAAGAACATGCTTAATAGGTTGAAGAAATATTTGGGTATTCAATTTGAAATGAATGATCTTGGTTCATCACAAAAAAATAGGGAATGAGGATTGTACATGACAAAAAGAACATAATGTTTTGGCTATCCTAATAAATTGTTCTGAAAAGGTGTTAGACAAGTTCAATACGAAGGATCCCAAACTAGTTGGTACACCACTAGCATCACACTTCAAACTTAGTGATGATTTGTGCCCTTATCATGCTAATAAGGAGGAAATGAGTAAAATATCTTATGTTTCATTGATTGGTAGCTTGATATATGCCAAGGTATGTGCTTGTCCAGATATTTCACATTTAGTTGGAGTAGTAAGTAGGCTCCTTGCATATTAAAACAAACAAAATTGGAAAGCGATAAAGTGGATTTTTAGGTATTTGAAGGCTATTATTAACTATTGTTTATGTTTCATTAATAACAATGTTCTTCTTAAAAGTTACACAAATGCAAATATGAATGGAGATGTGGATACTAAAAGTCCATCAATGGCTATTTATATACTTTTTCATGGTGAAACAATATCTTGGATGTCTACATTGCATAAAGTAGTAACCCTCTCCACAACATAAGAAAAATATATAACTGCCACATAAGCTTGCAAATAAATTTTGTGGATGCAATGATTTTTAGGAGAGTTGGCAATAAAACAAGATAAATATGTGTTGCTTTGTGATAGTTAGAGTGCTATTCATTTAGCAAAATAGCCAATATATCATTTTGTGACAAAGAACATTGACGTTCTATATTATTGGATTCATGAAGTGTTAAATAATGAGCTGCTACAATTGGAGAAAATACATACTACCAGGAATAAATAAGAACTTTGGAGTAATGCAAATGTGATGAAAAGGCATCCCGGGAAAGGTTTGTGAGGGAGAAGAGAAAACAATGTCAAAAACATTCACTCAAGCTTCTATTTGGTCTCAAGTGGGAGATTATTAGAAATGAAATCAAATGAAGGTCAAAGTTGTTAGTACCTATGATATTGTCTAGTAGTTATGTAATGATACAATGGTATTCTAATTAAACCTTTTTTAATAAAGGTATGAGTAAGACAAAAAAGTGTGAGTGAGAACTAAATATAAATGGAGTGAAATATTATATATTTTTCATTGTTGTAATAGAAATCCTTGCAAGTTATAGGTTTTTGAATATTGCAATAGAAATCTACTAAACCCTTTCTCTACAGTGTATCTCCCTAATTTTAAAAATAAATCTTCTATGAAGAGTTAGAGCTAACATTTTCTATTAAATTTTGTTTCTAGTCAGTTCAAAATTTTAATTCAAAATTTAAATTCAGTTTAATTTTTATGTTTTCTTTTAGTAACATATCAACTTCTTATATCTAAACTTGCTTAACCATATCCATCTTACAATTTTTTCCATTGGTAAACCATCATTCACTATTCAATGATTAATCATGGAGATTCACTTCGTACCAATGCTCCTCTCATGTGATATCATACTCTTATAAGAAGAGCAAATACATGTAGTGAATACAAAATCGTGCTTCTTCTCTTCATATGCGTATGCAATGACATCATAAACGAAAATACCCAGTATTAGCGGACGAGATTCCTACACTTACCATTGTGTTAAGCGTTACAACTCAAGGATATTTAATTTTAATTTAGATTTTGTGAGAGATTTTTTGACCGTGTTTTATTTTCTTTTAGATTTTGTGAGAGATTTTCTGACTGACTCTTCCTTTAAGCACTCTATTAAGACTTGGTCCAAGAGGGAAGAGTGCGTGCGTTTTCCTGTGCTGATTTCACAAGAAAAGATCTAATTGTTATCTATGGCTCCCCAGGTTTTGGTTATACCATACCCACTTCAGGGCCACATAACTCCGCTGGTACGACTCTCTGAGATGCTTTCTTCCAAAGGAATTCTTGTCACCTTCATCAACACCGAATCCAATCATTCCAAATGATGAAAGCCCGCAGTTATCACGACTCGAATTCAGTTGGTCCGAATTCAAACGTTCGCTTCGCGCAAGTTTCAGATGGTCTACCACTGGATTTTGACTGGGAGGCCAATTCCACGGAATTTCACCGATGTGTAAGGGACAAAATGAGAGACACTGTGGAAGATCTTATACAAATTAAACTCGATGCAGAAATGGGCAAGCCCTTGTTCTCATGTATTATCAGCAGCTCCTTTCTTACCTGGGCGTTTAATGTGTCCAAGAAATTTGAGATTCATTTTGTCGCATTATGGTCGCAGTCTGTGAGCGTATATACCATCTATAAGCATCTCTCCATGATTATTTCCAATGGTTACTTTCCACCAAAAAAATAAGGTGCACTCTTTCTCCTCCCTTCTGAATTGAAATATAGATTTAGGTATTTTGAAATATAACGAGCAACGCCTTTATTTTTATAGATCCCAACACCATAATTGACTACATTCCAGGTCTTCCTCCATTGCAGCCTGGAGATCTGCCCCAAGATATCCAGACGGGACACGTGTCTACTCCATTCCATGTTCTTATTGTGGAACAGATGGCTTTACTAGAGGATACAGAATGGATTATCGGAAATATAGTGTACGAACTCGAAAGAGAAGCAAGCGATGCGGTTCAAGAAATAGCAGGTCTAATCTACTCACTCGGTTCATTTATTCCATCAGTTTATCTTGAAGCCGAGTGCAAACATAAGGAGATCCTGTCAATGAATCCCACGTCCTTAAGTCTATGGGAGGAAATTGATTGTTTGCTTTGGCTGGATTCGAAGGAGAGATCATATGTTCTCTATGTTTCCTTCGGAAGCAAAGCTCGCATTTCCAAAACTCAAGTGGAAGAGATAGCGATGGGTTTATTGGAAAGTGGGCAGAATTTCCTGTGGGTAGTTCGTCGAGGTATGTTAGGTTTCGATTATAATGGTGGCGTTCTACCAGAGGGAATTTTGGAGAAAACCAAAAATCAAGGCCTGGTGATTCCATGGTGTACTCAATTATCAGTTTTATCTCATGCTTCTGTCGGGGGATTCTTCACGCATGGGGGCTGGAATTCAACAATAGAGAGCTTGATTTTGGGGGTTCCCATGTTGGTTTTTCCACGGGTTCTTTATCAATACACCAATAGAATGTATGTGGTTAACCAATGGAAGATTGGATTAGGGTTAGAGACGTGTAGGGACAATGGGGTGATAGAGTGGGGAGAGATTGCAAGAGCTGTCAAAATTCTGGTGGGAAGCAAAGAAGGGGAAGAGATGAGGAAGAAGAGTAAAGAAATTAGAGAAACTGTAAAGCAAGCAGCAAGTGAAGGAGGATCCTCTTGGATTAACCTGCAACTTTCGGTCAATTATATTGGGACCACAGGCACTGAACGCATTAGATCAGAAATATGAATGGTGCCAACTCTTAGACAATCTGACAAACTATAAAAACTTCCAAAAATTGCGAAAAATTATTTGTGTTTCTCGAAAAGTGTTCCTGTGTCCATCATGAATTCTCTAACTTCGTAGAAATAGGAAGAAGTGGAGAATGAAATTTCCAAAATATTTATGGTTATTATGTATCTTTTATCATAAGCAATTGATAAACTTGTTTTATCTTTAAGCATAAATAATCGAATGCTTCATTGTGGATGAGAGTTGGTAGTGTCCCGTTAACAATACCATACCCCATTTCTAGAATATCCATGAAATCTAATAAACATAATTTTTTTTTTAAGAATGTGATATATGTGTATAGTTACATATATTTATAATTCAATTTATTTTTTATAATATTTTTAATTAAAGTTTATTTTAAATTTTATTAAGAGGTAAAATATTAACATGCTTCCTAATAAAATAGGTTGACATGTTCGCATGTTATAGTCTTCATTACCATGTTTAGAAAAAAAAAAACTGTCACGGGATGAAGTTAAATCATGTCACATTATAATATTTCATATTGTATTCCAACAATAATGAAAAGGATAATATAAAGGAGTTGATGCCTCAAACATTAAGCTCAACAACCATCTCCATAATAACTATAGATATTTATTATCGTTATTGGTAGCCTTGTCTCATTCAACCAAGGTGGATTGATGAACCAACGATTATCAAGTTCCATCCATTGGTAGGTGGAATTCAAGAGCTTAGGCACTTAGGCATTAAAATATAACGGGTACAAAGGTGGAAAAACATTTCGGGTTATGTGAGGGACTAGAGTGTGTGCATACTATTAACACTCTCAAATAATTAACTAACCTTGTGACCTACATATCATTGATATAACTAGATTTTGTGGTTAGATCCATGTAGAATCCATTTGAGTGAGGTGAGGAGAAAGGGCCATGCAATATAGGTGAACCAAATGAGTTAGGAGGGTTAATAGGTACTCTACACATTGTACAAGGAGACCTATGCAAGTATTAAATGAGTGGTTGGAGATGCTATGTATGTGGCCATACCTTGCATGTTTAGATAGTAATATGCAGGAGTAAGTTAACACACACTGGTTCAATATCAAACCAATATAAATGATGCGAAACATCATCATTAAATAAGGAAAAAAAAAATTTCTTTCGATATCTAGAAAAAAAATATAGTTTGATACAACCTAAAAGAAGTTTCAAACTCAATGGGACATGGTAGGTGGGAATTGAGCAAGGTGGCCTTTCAATTTAAGAAAGTAGGTAGAGATTTCCAACATATGACTCCCACCAAGGCTTAGATACATCAAGAGTGTAACACCCTTAGTGTGACCCTCTATGTAATTGTACATATTCTTACTAGGTTGTTAAACTAGGATCTATGCGATTTACTTTCCTATGTATAAGCGTATGCGGGAATAGGGTTATTGCATGGTTTATGCTAGAGAGAATACATGCTAAAAGTTAAGTGAACCTCGGTATGTAATATGAAATGACACTCGTATTAATACAAATATCGCATAATCGAGACCAAGTCAAGCAAGATTATTGAGGAGCTAGGACTCCATGAGTGAGAAAAGGGGCTATGATCTAACACGTCAAGACTTTGATGCTGGGTAAACCTTCAAAAAAAATAGTTTATACAATGTGCTAACCAAACACATGAATACCTTAGAAAATGCTTTATATATGTTTTATTTTCCAATCAAATATAAATATGAATTCAAAATCATATAAAGTGTGCCCATTTCATTAAATTTGAAACATTCATCGAAATAATAAAACACAAACAACTATTTGTCCAATTGAAACTCCGTCTTTCATACGTCACCAACCAAGAAACTTTCCTGCTTGACTCCAATGGTCATCGCATCCCAATGTAAAAAACCCTTTGATCTCATGGTGATCGCACTCGAACTCACCCAATATTTAACGTTTGGAGGGCACACGATATAAGTGGTTTTACATAGGCACATGTCGTTCACTAAGGTGTATCACATGGAATCCAAAAATTACCATCCACTACTCATAAGTTGTGCGATGAATCCATTTGGTTTTTCTAAAACCGCTTTCAATATTAAAAATTGATTTCTTGTGTGGAATTAGGTTCAATTATGCACCGGTTTGACTTTTTAGATGAATCGATCATAACGAAATCGAAAGCACTCTTTCTATAGTGAATCTGTAGGCATTCACAATTAATGAATTTACGAACCATCACTATTTAATACAATCACAAACAAAAAAAGCAGATTTTCTATGCCATATATATAAAACTCAATCTCTAATGAATTCAATAAAAAGCATACTCAGAAAACATAGGATTATATATCACACTTTAGTCAATTTCTATTGAAATGGAAATTACAGGTCTCGCCCTTTCTAGCTTAATGATCCAGTCTTTGACCTCTGCTTTTATCTATTCTCAAAAACAATATATATATTATATCACTCCCTCGCTATCTATATCAGTCATTACATTTCTGGTTCCTTCTTTTATGGATCAGATCTAACAATGTAACAAATAGATCTTTATTTCTATCACCCTAATCCCTATTCTGAAGCCTTACTACACACCTATGCTATCACTCACTTACCTATTCTAATCATAATACAACTCTATGATCTATTACAAATTTTAATTAAATACAGATTAGAGAGATCCAACCCTCTCGGTAAATTTTGGTTTGACCACTTAGGAAATGACATTTTCCCTCATATTTAGCCACAACATGTGAAAATCCATTCACATTGCTGGCTAAGTCTGGCTCCTCCTGCATCAAAATCTCGTGGAAGAAAAGAATCATTTATCAAAATTTCAAGATTTACTCCATACTTTTGTAACTATGTCATTGTTACCCAACTGGCATCCTCTAGTGGCTATCCCTTCCATTTGACTAAATATTCAAAATAAATTTGTCCTTTGGTTTTTTTGGATACTCTTTTCTCCAGAAAAACTTCTACCTCTTTCTTGGCATTCTTTGGCATCTTGTCTTTCCAATTTAAAGTCTGACTTTCTTCTACTGTAGAATATTCTTGTAGCTCCTCCTTTGTTCCTTTGTATGGGTACAAATCTGCAACATTAAAAATGGGTGATATTCCAATCCCTTCTGACAATTCTATTTCATATGCATTTAACGAAAATTTCCTCAAAATTTTACATCGTCCTATCTTCTTCATCTTTAACTTATTGTAAGTTTTAACAGGAAATCTTTCTTTTCTTAGATAAACCATGACTAGATCTCCTACCTAGAATTATTTCTCTTTCCTCTTCATATCAACTCTCTATTTGTATTTGCCACTACTTTCCTGCAATCTGTTTTTATCATCTTCCTTCAATTGTTGCATCTGCTCTCCAAATTATTTAGCTTTTGCACTTCTTACCTCTTGTTTTCCCAAATTCCTGATCTCATACACACCTCTTGGATTCATCCCAAAAAAAAACTGGAATGGGCTCATCCTAGTACTCTAATTTGGAGTGTCATTATAATTAAACTCATCTTGAGCAAGTGCTAAATCCCACTGCTTAGGATTTTTATACACTAAACTCCTCAATATGTTTCCCAGGCTTCTTTTTACTACCTCTGTCTGCCTGTCTGTTTGACGGTGATATGTTGAACTGAAACTAAGGTTGGTACCTAGTTTCTTCCAAAGAGTTTTCGAGAAATGTCGAACAAATTTTGTATCCCTGTCAAACACAATACTTATAGGCAATCCATGTAACCTTACAACTTCTGAAAAAGCAGATTAGCAATATGTGTTACTTCACTAGTCTTTTTACAAGCAATGAAATGAGCCATTTTAAAAAACCTATCCACCACAACATAAATGGAATCATTTCCTCTTTGAGTTTTTTGCAAACCCAAAACAAAATCCATACTAACCACATCCCATGGTCTATTTGGTATTGGTAATGGCTGGTACAATCCTGTATTTTGGCTTCTCCGCTTAGAATGTTGACAGATCCTGCACTTCTCAACAAATTTCTTAACATCAGTTTGCATCTTTGGCCAGTAATAAAAATCATTTACCTGAGCAAAAGTCTTGTCTTGTCCAAAATGTCTAGACAAGCCTCCACTATTTTTCTCTTTGATTATGTTTTCCCTCATAGAACACATGGGAATACATAATTTATTACTTTTCAATAACAAACCTCCTTGGATAAGATAATCCAACCACTTGCTTCTGCTATGAACAACTAGATTTTGTACAGCTACATAAATTGCTTTAAATTATGCATCATCTTTATACATATCAACCATTTCTTCAAATCCCATGACACCAACTTTTAATTCTTGCACAATAAAATTTACCCTGCTCAAAGCATTAGCAAATTCATTCAACTTACCACTTGAATGCTTAATTACAAAGGTAAAACTCTGTAAAAACTCTACCCACATGGAACGTTTTTTATTCAATTTTCGCTGGTTATTTATGAACTGTAATGCATGATTATCATAATACAATACAAACTCTTTGGGTAGTAAATAATTTCTTCATTTTTTTGAAGCTAGTACAATAGCATAAAATTATTTGTCATAAGAGGAATATTTCTTCTTAGCTTCATTCAATTTCTCACTGAAATATGCTATTGGTCTCTGTTCCTGACTTAAAACTGCTCCAATTGCAACTCCATTGGCATCAGTTTCAACTTGACAAACTTTTTCAAAATCAAGCAAAGCTAAAAATGGTTTTTCTGTAATTTTCTTCTTCACTAAATTAAAATTTTGGTCTGCTACTTCTGTCCACTTAAATAGATGATTTGTTTCTTTACTTGTTTCAATAATCAATGCACAAATTCGACTAAAACTTCTGATAAATTTTCTATAAAAACTTGCAAGACCGTGAAAGCTTCTTACCTAAAATATAGTTCTGGGAGTTGGCTAATTCCAAATGGCTTGAAATTTCTCTAGATCCATTTTCAGACCTTCTTTAGAAAATACAAACCCCAAATAAATTAACTCTTCTTTCATAAAACTACATTTCTTCATATTTATTAACAGTTTCTTTTTCTATAAATTTTTTAGAACCAATTTTAAATGTTCCATATGCTCTTCTTTACTTCGAATAAAAATTAAAATATCATCAATGTAAACAATTACAAGCTTTCCTGCATATTCTCTCAATACTTCATTCATCAATCTCATGAACATGCTAGGTGCATTAGTGAGTCCAAAAGGCATCACTAACCACTCATACAATCCACTGTTTGTTTTGAATGCAGTATTCCATTCATCCCCTTCTCTAATTCTTATCTAATGATAACCACTTTTCAAATATATCTTAGTAAAATATCTTGATCCACTCAAAAAATCCATTAAATTATCCATTCATGGTAAAGGAAAATGATACCTGATGGTGATTTTATTTATAGATCTGGAATCTGTGCACATATGCCATTCTCCTCCTTTCTTTGGACTGAGTATTGTTGGTACAACACATGGACTAAGGCTTTATCTTACCAACGCGTTATCCATCAACTCCTACACTTGTCTTCAAACTTCTGCATTTTCTTGAGGGGTCAATCTATAGGTTGCTTTATTTGGAAAACATTCTCTGGGTATTAGATCAATGTGATGGCTAATACTCATGATTGGTGGCAATGAATTTGGTAACTCATCCACAATAATATCAGCAAAATCTTCCAACAAATTTTTGATTTCCTTAGATAAATCATCTAAGTTTGTGGAAGTTAAAATTACCTTAGGTTTCCCTATGACAACAAAATGCATTTATTCATCTTTTCCAATTTCTTGCAACAACTCTTTTCCACTCATCAGCATAACACTATTTCCTGATGTTCCTTTGTCAGCTTCATTCTTCAATGGTAGCAGTATGTGTTTGTTTCCATCCTTCTCCAAGGTATAAGTGTTTCTTTTGCCATCATCTATGGCTTTCTGATCAAACTGCCAAGGTCTTCCCAACAATATGTGACATACATCCATTGACATTACATCACATAATATCACATCCTTGTAAGTACCTATCTGGATCTCTACCTTACATTGTTCTGTTAAAATAATCCGATGGCCTTTTTGCAACCATGATACCTTATATGGAGCAGGGTGTATTGTCTTCTCTAATCCCAACTTGTCTACCATTTCTATAGAAACAAGTTGTCAGTACTGCCACTGTCAATTACCATTTTGCAACACTTACCTTTAGACTTGCATATTATCCTGTATAGATTCTTTCTCTGAGATAGCTCTTATGCTTCCTTTTCTTCTTTAAGCAATACCCTTTTCAATAAAAAAGATTCTCCTACTTCTAGTGGTTCTTCTTTTCCTTTATCCAGAGGAATTTCCTCCTTTGTTTCAACAACATTTAAATTTATTTGAGTTGTTGATTTATTATGAGTATAGTCTGATGACCCATGTCCCCATTCATCACATGTATAGCACCGAATTTATCTTCCTCGGCCTCTACCTCTGGGTACAAACCTTCCTCAACCAAAGTCTCATTTTTGTGGTGTTCTGCTACTTAAGCCTCCTTCTTCATTATGGGAGTGTTGAAATCTGGGTTTAGATGCTCCTATGCCTCTCATAGAACTCTTACCTCTGTTCTTCTCATTTTTCTTCCTTTGTATCTTCTCTTCTGCTTTCAAGGCTGCCTGATAAGCATCCTCAATTGTTTTTAGATTTAGTAAACTGATCTCATCCTGAACATCATACCTCAAACAATTTATATACCTAGCTACTTTCTCCACATCATCCTCTACACACCCAGCTCTAATATTCAATTTATAGAACTCCTCTGTATATTATTTCACTATCATTCATTTTTGCTTAAAATTTTGCAATTTCTTAAAAAGATTTAATTGATAATCCTTGGGCATGAATTTACGTTTTAATTTTCTCACCATCTTGTCCCGCTGTTTGATTCTTTGTTTCCTTTTCTCTGCCTGGATAGCTGTAATTCTTCCCACCAAATAGTTGCATGGCCTTATAATTTGGTAGTTGCAATATTCAATTTGTGTTTGTCTTCAACTTCTTCATAGTCAAAGTACGTATCTAATGAACTGATCCAGCCCATTAATGCTTCTACATTGAAATTTCCCTCATACATAGGGATATCCACCTTTGGTATTCCAGTTGCTTTTACTAACATATTCAATACCTTAGTTGTTTCATTGTCTTGTTCTTCTTCTTCTTTGGATGGTTCCTTAGCACCATTGACACCTCCTTCATCAAGTGCTCGTCTCTAGGCTATTTCCATAGCTTCCATCCATGTTCGAAGATGTCATACCTCTTCGAGCAAAATTGAATTTATTGTAGGTTGTCCTCGGCCCATTCCTATGCCTCTTCTTGATGGAATTTTCAAAATAACACGATTTGCAAACCTTTTCTTTGATACCAATTTATGGTGGGTAAACCTTCAACGAATCATAGTTTATACAATGTTCTAACCAAACACATGAATGCCTTAGAAAATTCTTTATATATGTTTTATTTTCCAATCAAATATATATATGAATTCAAAATTGTATAAAGTGTGGCCATTTCATTAAATTTGAAACATTCATTGAAATAATAAAACACAGTCAACTATTTGTCCAATTGAAACTCCGTCTTTCATATGTCACCAACCAAGAAATGGTCCACGTTGAATCCAATGGTCATCACATCCCAATGTATATAACTCTTTGATCTGATGGTGATCACACTAGAACTCACCCGATCTTTAACGTTTTGGAGGGCATGCGATATAAGTGGTTTTAGGCAGGAACGTGTCGTTCACTATGGTGTATTGCATGGACTCCACAAATTACCGTCCACTACTCATAAGCTGTGCAATGAATCCATTTGGTTTTTCCAAAACTGCTTTAAATATTGAAAACTAATTTATTGTGTGGAATGAGGTTTAGCTATGCACTGGTTTGACTTTTTAGATGAATCAATCATACCAAAATCGAAAGCACTCTTTCTGTAGTGAATCTGTAGGCATTCAGATTAATACATTTACAAACCCTCACTGTTTAATACAATCACAAACATAGAAAGCGAATTTTGAATGTCATATATATAAAACCCAATCTCTAATGATTTCAATAAAATGAATACTCAGAAAACATGGAATTATATATCACACTTTAATCAATTTCTATTAAAACGAAAATTACAGGGTCTCGCCCTTTTTTGCTTAATGATCGAGTCTTTGATCTCTACTTTTCTCTATTCTCAAAACCAATATATATATATATTATCTCACTCTCTCGCTATCTATATTAGTGATTACATTTCTGGTTCCTTCTTTTACGGATCAGATATAACAATGTAACAACTCGATCTTTATTTTTGTCACTATAATCCCTATTCTGAAGCCTTACTGCACACCTATGCTTTCACTCACTTACCTATTCTAATCATAATACAACTGTATGATCTATTACAAATTTTAATTAAATATAGATTTGAGAGATCCAACCCTCTTGGTAAATTTTGGTTTGACCACTTAGGAAATAATATTTTCCCTCATATTTAGCCACATGTGAAAATCCATTCACATTGCTAGCTAAGTCCAGATGCTCCTGCATCAGACTTAAGCAATCCATTTTAAAAAAAAAAAAAAAATTCTTAAGTATATTATGCGTAAAATATTTATCTAAATATTCCAAAAAGGTGGGGAACTAACTTCCTAAGGTGCCAATTTTCAAGAAAGGCACATGCATATAAAAATTGGGAGTTTAGTGTAATTCCCATCATTCGTTCCATTATACTCATTCATTGCTAACACTATCAAAATAATGATACTTCCTTTAGGAAAGTGTGGCCTTGTGTTACAATTACCATATGGATCCTATGTGGATGTGGGTGTGAATATGAAAATGGAGAAAATATGAAATTCAACAACATATGGAAAAATATCAAATCTAAATATAAAACGAGAAACAAAAGGAATGCATTTTAAATTATATGATCAAAACTAGTGTTACTAAGATAGTCTATAGTCTATGGAACTATACGTAACACCCCTATGATTTTTCATTTTAGGAAGCTACTATTTTTAGACAATGGACTATTATTGGGTTTAATGACGAGGGAAGCCATAATGGGATTTATTTTAAGATGCAATTGTATTATTATTTTTGATCTAATAAATGAATTATTTGGAAATATTAAGGAAAGAGCACTAGAGTGTAGAAGACTTCTTACAAGCATGGAGAAATTTGTGGTTGTCAAGTCCACATGATGGACCTTCCCTAAAAGTCTCCTACAAATACATCGGAGAAAAATAAAAGAAATTAGATTAACATAATGGGAGAGAAATATTATTTTAATCACTTAGTTGGAGGTACATACTAAGTGGGGTGGAATAAAGCACTACGGGAGAGAAAACCATGTTTTAAATAAATAAATAAATAAATAAAAACCATATTTTTTGGAAACACTAAAAAGATGCCTAGGAAAAAAGAAGAAGGTTGGCATACCTTAAAGAAGGACGCTGCTAAATTTTTTTGGGAAGAAAATATATAAAATGAACCACCTAAGAATCAAAGAGGAAGGGATTCTTAATGGCAACGAAGTCTTAGCTTGGGGAGAACTATTGGAGATAGTTCATGGTTTTATGGATTGTGTTATGCTCGTGATTATTTCCCAAATAGAATGTATGGTTAACTTAAATTTATGTTCGACTCATAGTGTTAACCTTCAATTTCTTATTGTGATCAATTGATAGAGCATGGAGACTATTTTAGACTGCACGTAGGATTTACAATATTTATCTATGTTGTTAGTTAAATTATTGAATTGTTATATGCATGCCAATAAGAATTATGTTATTATCAAAAGTTTTATAGATATAGCTAATTGTGTTTCTATATGTAGTGTTTGTTAGTATCCAAATTCCATATGCGTGCATATAAGATGAAATTAACCAACAAAGGAAAGTAAAATAAAGAAAAGAAAATTGTCTCACAAATGCAACGTGCGGATTGTCAAGATAAAGTCCCTTGGTATATGAATTCTATTAGTACCTACCTACGTATGTATTTATCCATGAGTATATAGAGAATTTATAAAATTGATCACATTATTTTGTGTACTTCCGCTTTAGAATTTAAATAATGAAGCTAAAGGCCCGAAATAAATGGTTGTAAAATGATAAAATAGCTAGAGGCCTAACCCTTACCTTAGTTAAACTTCGGAAACACCCTTGCCATCATCTTAAGACAGTGAAATAGTGTATCCTAAATCATGTAATTGAGATTATACAACCTTGATGTTGAGAAAAATTCAATAGAAAAAAACATTATACTGGAAATGCACCATTTTTTTGGTTCTATAAGGGAATAAATTAGGTTGGGAATGATACATATTTTATGGCACAAATATTCTTCTAAAAGAATCAACAAATGACTCACCTTATGTTTATAGTCACAAAAGGTAGAGGCGAGGAATAAATTAGCGGGATGGATGGCATGTGGCAATGGCGCGACCCTAGGATCTCTACAAATGATATAAAGTGAGTGTGTGTATAACCATAATGATACCAATAGTCAAATAAAAAAGAATTAAAAGGTGTATATCCTATTATATGGCTTGTCGTGTAATTGGTTTCACTACATTGTTATTAATATTACAAGACATACTATATATTTTCGTAGATGTTCTATGCTTGATGCAAATTTTACATTATACCTGATATCAAGTAGAAATCACATAAAAATGAAAGTAAAATTCTCCTACAACATACCAATAGATGAGCAGAAGACAAGCCAAAATATAGTTAACTTGATTAGAAACATATATGTGTTGTGGTGCATTTGGTCAACAGGATGCTTCAACCAACAAATTCTCCTCACGTTCAGCTAACCAGAATGTGTCACAAAACCCTTTGCTTCTACAAGAATAAACCCGAGGTCAAAAAAATTCAACGTTGTCTAGTCAATGGTCAACACAAAACAACAGTAGCAGAAATTCAATGCAGCCAAGTCAAAGTGAATGTCTAGCCTCGATTTTTGTGCCAAAAAATGCAGATTGAGGAGATCAAATTTTTGGGAGACTTTTGGGTCAACTTCACCAAGATTTGACCAAATTCAATGCTAGTCAATTCTGTGCTGGAAACCCTAGAATAGTCTGAAACCCTAGCTGCTGCTTTTTCCCACGTGTCAGTGAAGAGAAGCCTCCAAGATGATGATCGAACCAATCAGATGCAGAGAGAGAATGTGTGATGAGTGATGGTGAAAATGACCTCCAATGTTGACCTATATATATCCATCAGTGAGAGTGTGTGGCACATATGTTGGGGCTCCAAGCCTACATTACAATTCTGGCCAACCTTGCACATAAGTGGAATTAATTAGAAATAAATGTTCTTCTCATCGGATCAAGATTATCATTAAATCGATCTTGCAACTATCCGAAAGAGGAATCCAATAAAAATATTGCAAACGTCATCTGAGCATCAAAACATGGAGTTTGGACCTAGTTTCCAAAAATTAACACTCCCTCTTAACTAGGGAGAACTCAATCCACCTGTGCCATCCAAACATCATGCGTCATCTTGCTGTAACTTTCTTTATTAGCTTCTTTATTTCAAAACAAAAGGTGAGTCAAAAAGGCATCACTCTTGGCTGACAAAATCAGCTCAGAGGTCTGAAACCTCTATAAGACTCAAAGGAGTCACATGCCAACCCGAAGTTGGTTTAATGGAACCGAAGTCAGTTGAAGGTCCGAAACCTCACTAGACTTCATCCCAAATCAAGTGGTTGGACACGTGCCATCCTAGACATAGAGAGTACGAAAATCTCCGATGCATCCATCGATCTTGGTACTGGTCTCTATATTTTCCCACCTCATTGGCCAAGATGAGAGGTACTTCGCATGAGTCTAGGACTCCATGGGTAGGATGCATACGGGGCACAAATCAAAGAGAGGTGAACCAAATCAATATCATTATAGTGGGGTAGAAGCACATGAAAAAGGTTTGGCAAGCCTAGACCTATGGTGGCTTATAGCTCCAAGAAGCTATCCCCAAAGACCCCTCGAGCTCTTAGAGATCATTTTCCAGCAGGACCCTCAACATAGGGTTGTTCCATGATTCCAAGATTCTCACAGAAGGTTAGGAACTTGACCTTCCCCAAGGGCTTTGTGAGAATATCCGTGAGCTACTCATCATTTCCTATATGATCGAGCCTTGTGGTGCCTCGTTGTACCATATCCAGGATAAAGTGGTACCTGATATCAATTTGTTGGGTTGATCGTGGAACACAGGATTCTCTGACAAACAAATCCGACTCTGATTATCACAAAGGATAATGATGGTATCTAGAACATGCTCAAAGATCTCAGTGAAGATCTTTCACAACCAAACTAATTAACAATAAGCCATACTTGCTACAATGTATTCAGCCTCAGTGGTGCTCAAATCCACCGACATCTGCTTCTTGCTCATCCAAGATATCGAAGCAGACCCAAGTGTGAAGCAACATCTAGATGTGCTCTTACGATCCATCACACTTCCAACCCAATCGGCATCAATATATCCATGGAGTCTCAAACTCCTGGCAGTGTATCTAAGCCCATGGTTTATTGTGGCCCGAAGATATATCAACATATTCTTGACACCAACCGAGTGAATGTGATGACGATCAACCATGTGTTGACTCAAAGTTTTCACTGAAAAACATACGTCTGGATGGGTGTTCACTAAGAACATCAAGGACCCTATGAGTAGAGGATACTCAGTAGGATTTGCTAGCACAGTCCCACCAATGCTTCCACTCAACTTCCTAAAGTTGAGCTCCATCGGTGTCGACACAGACTTACAGTCCACCATTCCAAATCTTTCCTGCAATTTCACAATATATTTTCCTTGAGAGAGGAAAATCTCGCCAGGTCTCTGCCAAACCTCCAGGCCTAGGAAGTAATGCATCATTCCTAGGTCCTTCATCTCGAGCTTAGAAGCGCACTCCTTCTTACACTAATGAATGAGATTTTCAACAATGATCAGGAAGATATCGTCCAAATAGAGAACCATAAAGAGAGGCTTTTCTCTATCAACCTTGAAGTAAATGTTCGGATTAGAATTACTACAACTGAAGCCCAACTTCATCAAGTAGCTATCCATCCTCTCGTACCAAGCCCTGGGGGCTTACTTCAACCCATAGAGGGATTTCTTCAACTTGCATACATGGGTGTCTCTATCCTAGACTTCGAACCCCAGAGGTTGCTCCACATACACCTCTTCCTTTACCGAACAATGCAAAAAGGCAGTCTTAACATCAATCTAATGAAGATTCCATCATTGCGTAGTAGCAAGGGCTATGATAGATCCAATTTAGGGTCAGATTGTATGATTGTGCTCATAGCTTCTAGATACCCTTGGTGTCTATTCAGCTTATTGCCTTCACATAATCTCCCCCTTGGGACCATATGTCTCTCGGCATCCTCGAGAGTATCCCTGAGCCATCAGGGTATTATCTTCATTGAATGAGGTGGATCAATAGGGTCCATCGGTCCTTCAACATTAGGCATCATCTCATATTTCAGTTCTTCATGATTCCCAGACCTTACTTCATGATATTCCTCATATCTCGGAAGATTCATCACTTTCCTAAGGGAAGCATATTCAACAAAGTTAGCATCGTGGCATATCTCCATTTCTCTTTTACCGGGCACATAGACTGTATAAGCCTTCGAAGTTTCACTACAGCCCACAAACATTCCCTTCTTCCCAGAAAATAAATGGGACAACCAGAAAATCTAAAATGAGATAAATTATGTTTCTTACCAGAGAAAACCTCTTTGGGATTTTTGGAGTCCAGAGTGGAATGCAGGCATCGATTTTATATGTACATAGTAGTGTTCACAGCTTCTCCCCATAGAAACTTTGGAAGATCTTGGTCACATAGCATGGCACATGCAGCTTTGGTCCCCTTCTTTCTTTCAGCAACTCCATTTCTCTCAGGAGTATATATAGTTTTGGTCTCCATCTTGATTCCATATTCTCTGCAAAATTTATTGAACTCATTCGTCTCATATTTAGTGCCATTATTGGTCCTCAAAATCTTTATCTTCTTCCTTGTTTTATTTTCCACCAAGGCTTTGAAAGTAAAAAACCATATGAAAGCCTCATCCTTCTTCTTCAAGAATTATATCCATGTTTGTGAGAGAATTCATCTATAAACGCCGTATAATAAGAACATCCTCCCAAGGATGTCGCAGGCAACATACCAGACAAATCAGAATGTATCAATTGCAAGACATCAGATGTCTTTCTCACACTTGAGGGGAAAGGTCCCCTTGTATGCTTTCCTTTGGCACAACCCTGACATACACCTTCATGATTATTTTTGAATTCAGTCATCCCTGTCACCACCTTCCTTCCTTCGGGAAGGGCTTTCTAATGAAGGTGTCCAAACCTCCGGTGCTATAGTTCGGTTTGACGGATAGTATCAAATGTCATAGCCCCCAATGGACTTCCTCCAACCTAGTAGAGTGTATCAACTCTAAACCAAATCATGATAGCTTCCTTGAAACTCCTATTCTAGATCCATACTTTCCCATCAATGAATGCCACATTGAAACCTTTGTCTTCCATGGCCGAAATAGACACAAGGTTCTTCTTCAATCAGGTTCATATAGTACATCTTATAAGTGGAGGACTTGACCTTGAGATAAGTGGAGGGCCACAGTCCGAGACCCTTTCACAGGATAGGTGGAATTATCTCCACGGATAATTTTTAGATTAGTATCCTTCTCAACCAAATCAAAAATTGCTTCCTTAAACCCAATGAGGTGCCTTGAAGCACCACTATCAATAAACTAGACATCCATAATGTCAGGTTGAGATGCAATAGAGAGGGCAGATAAAAGAATGAATTATTCTTCCTTATCATCAACAACATTAGATTCCTCATACCTGGAACTTCCTGACCTTTTGAGATGTTTCCCATTTCCATTGTGACGAGAGGGAGCCTTCCTCTTTTCTTTGAACCTGTTGTTCCTTTGATTTCCATACCTCTGGTTGTTTTTGTTATCATAATCCCTTGGAGAATCCCTTCTATTAGGGCATTCTATAGCATAGTGGCCAGTCTTGTTACATGTATAACATCTTCCTTTATTTCCTTGGGCCCCTTCTCTTCAATGGTTACTTGGACCACCATTGTTCTTCTTTTTAGCATGAGCAGTGAAGATAGCATTACCTTCATTTTCATATTCCATCATTCTTATCTCCTCTTGAGTGCATCTCGAAAATACTTCATCAAAATCATGTATTACATTATTATTAAGAATGGTAGTAATGAATACATGTCATTCAGAGGGGAGACCTCCAGGTGCGGTGAGAACCATTTCTTGATCAATTATTGTTTCCCCAATGGCAAGAAGATTATTCATGATCTCAGTCAATTTTATAAAATAATATTGAATGGATTCATCCTTGCCTTTCTTCATATTCTTCAATTGGTTCTTAAAGAAAAGGACTTGATTTTCATTGTTTGAAATCAACATATTGACCAACTTATCATACATCTCCTTAGATGTGCACAACTCAGAGAGGTATGCAACCAGACTCTTATGGATGGAATCCCAAGTGATCAAATTTTCTTTGGTTTCTCCTTTATTATAATTTGACTTGGTGGCATTAGGTGTTGATAATGGAGGCTCTTGGATTTTACCCTGCACATAGTCCATGACATATTGGTCTTCCAACATTAAATCCAAAGACATCTTCTAGGCATGAAAGTCATCCTTTCTAGTCAACTTGTCATTAGCTTTGAAGCGATTATAATTTGAGGTACCCATGGGTCGTTGACAAATGATACTTATTTGGTGATTGCTCTCAATACAAACTTGGGATTTGTCTTCACCTTAGCTCTGATTCCATGTAAATTTTCGTAGATGTTTTATGCTTGATGCAACTTTTACTTTATACCCAATATCAAATAGCAATCACATAAACATGAAAGTAAAATGCTGATAGAATAGACCAACATATCAATAGAAGACAAGCTAAAATAGACTTAACTTGATTAGCAAAATATATGTGTTTTGGTGCGTTATGACGGTCAACAGGATGCTTCAACCAGAAAAGTCTCGTCAGGGCCAGCCAACTAGAATGTGTCACACAACCCTCTCGGACAGCTTCTACAACAATCAAACCAAAATTAACAAAAGTCAACATTATCCAATCAATGGTCAATGCAAAAATGCAGCAGCAGAAAGTCAATGTAGCCAAGTCAAATTCAATTTCGAGCCTCAATTTTTGTGCCCAAAAATTTGGATTGAGGAGATCAAATTTTTTGGAGAGTTTAGGGTCAATTTGACCAAGCGTTGACAAAATTTAATGTTGGTCAATTCTACGCTAGAAACCCTAGAACAATATGAAACCCTAGTTGTTGTTTTTTCCCATGTGTGACTGAAGAGAAGCCTCCAAGATGATGATTGAACCAATCATATGCAGAGAAATCATGTATGATTATTGATGGTGAAAATTACCTCCAAAATTGACCTATATATATCCATATCTGAGGGTGTGTGACACCCCTGTTGGGGCTCAAACCCTACATTAAAATTCTAGCTGACCTTGCACATAACTAGAATTAATTCAAAATAAATGTTCTGCTCATCAGATCAATATGTTCTTTAGATCAATATTTCACCTCTACGAAAGAGGAATCCAATAAAAATATTGGCATCGTCATCTGAGCATCCCAACATGAAGTTTCGACCTAGTTGCCTAAAATTAACATATACACATCGCAAGCTGCACAATTGTGTAGTATTGAGACTAAATGCAGTAAAGGGAGAAGAGGGATGGAGTCAGTACTCCTATGGGACAGAAACAATGAACTCTCTAAAGTTCCACAAAATGGACCTGTAACTACTAGATGATATCTTGATAAAATCACAACTGTGCAGTTCAAGGGTAGAAAAAATAGAGTAGAAATGATATACACACTCATATTCTAGAAAAACTTAAATAGTGTGACGTGTGTGTGTTTAAGAAAAAAAAATAAGTTATTAACAAAATTAACGATATATAAATATGGACATGCCAATTAAAATTTAACAACATCATAAAAAAATAAATTATGGACATTGTATATCACACAAATTTCCAAAAACAAAGTCTTATTCTAGAATCAGAAAAGGCATTCACTACCAAACTCTTCATCTTTCCATTTAAATCAAAATGGAAACAAAGAGGAGCAATGACCTTCACTCGAACAAATAGTATAGCATAGAACAATAGATTAAGAAAGTTAGACTATAAAACAATCTTCCTATAGAAAGTTCATTATAAATAAAAACTTTAAATATCACAAGAAAATGAGTATCATCTTAGTATGTATATGAGTAAAGAAACCCCGAGTGGGGAAACCTCATAGGTTTATAACATATTCAACTTAAAATGCAACAAGGTGCATAGCATCTATGTCTTGAGAATTAAATAAATAAGAGTAACTTATGCTGAGGTTCCATTACACTGAAAGGTAGCTTGAAGGAAGTATTTGTGGAATTTTTTCCACTAACCACAATTTTTATTTTTTTTTCAAGAAAACATAAAAATAAAAGGAATAATCCCTCTCCACCTTGAGAGTGGGTGTTAGCCTCCACAAAATCCCAAGTTTGATGAATGGATGCCGACAGAGGTATCCTTAAACCAAGCTTTTAGTTTGGTATCTAGCCATACCAAACCAGAGAGGGCTCTCTCTATGAGATCAAAACCAAAGGATTTGACTGGATAAGGAGTATATTTTAGGTTATTTAGGTCAACTCTAGAGTTTTTAAAGTTTGATGGTTTTACTAGTGGATCAGGGGAGAAAACCAGTTAGTAGGTCAAATGTATCATAGGGTTACAACTGAAAATATATAAAGGAGCAAGGTAGAAATGTATTACTTGTGGATTAAGGTTTTGTTAGTGTAGTGTAGCATTTAAAAGCATGGAGAGGATATTAATGATAATGTATCATGAATTCATTAAAAATAAAGGAAATAAACATTAAATGATGTTACCAAACAAAACAGATCTTATGAAGAATTCTTCTTATCAAACTTTTAGGAAGATCATTGTTGCACTAAAAATTGTCACCTTGATATTTTGCTGACTGTATGAGCTCATTGTCACTCATACTTACCTCCTCTACAAGAATTACAACCTCTAATCCTCATGTCGAGCCCTAAAAATAGGAGAAAAACCCTAGAAAACTCCAAAACCCTGGGTATGCAGGTAATGTGAAGCTTACCTGCGTTCCTAGCTGGGGTACGCAGGTAATGTGAAGATTACCTGTGTTCTAGAACATTGTTTCTCTGTGTAATGCCTGCGTACCCCTGTCAAAGTCAAAAGGGCAAGAAAGTAAAGTGATAAAGCTTATTTTTGGTCAATTCTAGAAGCTTTTGGATGAGATTTTTTGGGGGTGAGTATGCTCTTGTAAGGTTCATGCATCGCACACCTTAAGGAGCTAACCCTTTGATGTGAGGAGCCTATCCCTTTGAAGGATGATTCTATCCCTTCATAGGTGGAACCCTAACCTCCTCATCTGCACTATAAAAAGAGGCATTGGGTAGCCTCAAGGGGAGTTCAAGCTTTAGTGTGTGATTGAGGTGAAGTGTTGTTGAGATTTAGACTCCTTTCTGCTAATCTTTTGTGAGGAAAGATCACATACCTCTATGTGCTCCTGGAGGAAGAGTGCAAGGCTTATCAAAGTAGAGGAAACTCTTGCTTCAGACCCCGGGAAGGCCTATTCAACATCAAGGCTAAGGTTTTAAAGTTATTCTATTATTGCAAAGTTAATACAATCAAGTTTGTTTTTCTCAATAAATTGTCGTTCGATTGTTTATTTCAATAAGCTATCGTTTGATCCTTTATTTCATAGATTCCTTGATCACTATGATAGGTATGTTTTATAATTATTTTTTATACAGGTGATATTTAATATTTACTTGTTTTTTATTACAGGTCTTTGAAGATGACACTTTCAAGCGACTAAAAAGACGACATTTTCAAGCGACGAAAGAACTATTGTTGCGACGGAAGAACTATTGTTGCAACGGAAGAACTACTGATGCGACAGAAGAACTACGGTTGCAAATAAGAGTTTGGATCTAAGGTAGGATCAACACCTTTATAGCAAGATGCTTTCCGGATTATCCACAGTGTTGAAGAACATGTATCGACGTTTCGAACCCCAACTGGGATCCATCATCAGGACAATTTAGCATTTACTTGTAAAACGAATATATTTAGAGAAAGATAAACTTAGTTGTTCGTTTGTTGCTAGATTTTCTTCTGACACTATGGAGATCGATCTTGTCCACAAGATCGATTTATCCGGCCAAAAAATTGGCGACTCCACTCGGGAAAGAACTTGTTTTGATTTTCCTTTGTTTTGATTTGAGAAAATGCTTTTTTCTGATTTTTGATTGATTTGTACGGGCTTGGTTAACTTACATTTTTTTGTACTTTGAAAGTTTTTGAAGTCTTTTTTGTTTTTCTTGAACTTTTCTAGGGACCGCACATTGTTGCAAACCCTGTTAAAAGTCTTGAAAAAATTAGATTTCGTCTTTTAGTTTAGTTTAGATTTTATTAAGGATTCCTAGTGTCTACCCAGATCTATATTTTTCTGTCAAAAAGCCTTGTTTATGAGTTTTTTCAGCAAATTTTTTATCTCATTCATTTCTGTTAAGTTAATAATCATGTTTTGAGTCTCTTTTTTGAGAAATTCTTAATTTATTTCCTTGGTCATTACTGGGAGGTTTGTCTCAAGATTTTCAAAATTTTGCATCTTTTTTGCTTCGCTTTAAAATTAATTTCCCTCATTCTCCTGGGCTTCTTGGTGTATGAGTGTTAATCGTTGCATAGTCTCAAATCTGCATCTTTTCCATACACTTTTCTATACCTTTTTCACTCACCTGAACCTCCCAAGTTGTCAATATCATTGTATATTAATTGCAAAAGATCATCTAACATGGTTTTTAACTATATTTTTGTGTCTGCTGTTTGATTTAGATTTTGTTCATCTAGCTGCGGAATCTTGCCACTTTCCACAGCTGCTGCAACTTTCCGCAGCCATTTTGTGAAACTCTATGTTACAGGTGTCTACAGGAAAAACGAGCCACATGGGCAAGTCTGAAATGATGTGGACATGGATCGTGTCCTATTGGCTCGAGCAAATCCATCTAAAGAGGCTGCGGTCAAAGGTGTCCAAATGGAAGTCAACTGTAGAGTCCCACGGTGACAGGACTCTGTTTCGTGTCACGTGAAGGTTCATATGGCCGTTTCTGAATTGCGGGAGACAAATCAACATCTGTACACGGCTCCATAGCCGAATTCAAACATCCACTCCTCATAGATTTACTCTTCAATACGACCATGATCCTAGATCTGTGGACGTAATGGTCTACGTGTTCTCCATCAGCATAAACTTTAGGAATCAGTTATATTTCTTTTGTTATAAATAACGCGTTTGTATACGCATATTAGATTAGTCTCGATTAGTCTGGAGATAGCTCTGTAATGTAATTACGTTGCCATTGTGCCGTAATATCACCTTTCTGTTATGACTGCATTTTAATATAAGAAGACTATTTCCAAACGTAATTCATACTTGAAGATTGTTGCCAAGGCTGGTGTAGAGGGCCCCTACACTTGCCAAGGTTCTGTGCATTATTGTATAGTTCTTGTTTTATTTCTTTAAAGCTCATTGTGCCATAATCCATTCACATGTTTATACATTGCATCTTTCATGGTATATATGCTTCATTTCTATTTATAATCTTTCATGCTTTCCATGTTACTTCTGTCTTTCATGTTTTATGTTATTAATCACTGATCAGTGTTCTTGTTTCAGGTTATAAATAGGCAACCCGGGCATTTGCATAACTTTTTGACTAATGACATGGAATTAACATTGTTCTGCTGCTAATTTGTTTTTCTTAGTTTCTGTTTAATTTCAGTACTGCTTTGTTTAATTCAGTTTTGCTCATTTGCTTCAAAAGAGTTAAATTTAGATATATTAAATTGCTCATAACATCCTTTGTTGCTCCTCGAAAGCCACAAACTGACCGATGGTGAGGGATTGTATTATGAAATGTGTAGTTTGATATTAGTTTCCTTTCTGCAAATTTACATATATTAAACTGCTCATAACATCTTCAGTTGCCTCCGAAAGCCACAGCTGGACTGATGGTGAGGGATTGTATTATGAAATGTGTAGTTTGGTATTAGTTTCCTTTCTGCAAATTTAGATATATTAAATTGTGCATGACATCTTCAATTACCTCCGAAAGCCACAGCTGGACCGATGGTGAGGGATTGAATTATGAATGTATGGTTTGATATTAGTTTACTTTCTGCAAGTTAGATATCAGTTACTCAAGTTGTTTATGGTTACTTCCGAAAATCATAGCTGGACTAATGATGAGGGATCGGAAGACAAGTTGATGTAAATTGATTTAGATTTACTTTATTGCAACTTTTGGATTTCTTTCAGCATAATTTATTTTGTGTTTAGACAACAGCAAGAATAGTTTGGTTTCATGCTCACTAGTTCACTGTTTTGATTTATTAGACTAGTAGCACCTTTTCATTTCAGCAGCACATTTTCATTTCCTTTCAAGTTTTGTCATTGTACTTTTCAAATTCCTTTTTAAGTTTCAAGTTGGTAAATCATTATAGAGGATATCATTTCCTTGAACAAACATAACCATACTTGTTTTCATTTTAGAATTTCCATTTCATCTTAGAAAACCAAAAACGACAAAAAGTTAAGAAATAGGTTATCTTTCACATATAGTGCGCCGCACTTCATCAGCTTACGAATCCCGGATTGACAAATTAAATGCAGCAATTTAGGACACACTAAATTGACCAAACATTTTGGCGCCGTTGCCGGGGAAGTGTAACTAGGTAGCCAATTTCTTAAAAAAAAAAAAAACATAAAATCATAAAAGAAGGGAAAAACTTGATAACTTCTTGAAGTATGCTCTCCTCTTGCACCTAGTGTGATCTGGAGGATCAGAAAAGAGAGTTATTGGTTTAGTAATTTCTTAAGTATGCTCTCTTCTTGCACCTAGTGTGACCTGGAAGATCAGAAAGAGGATTATTAGCCCAACTTTAAAAAATAAAAAATAAAAAATAAATGACATGCATAGAGCAAGAGATTCTAGGGGAAGGTTTATAGCTAAAGCCAAGAGTTCGATTTTCACAACTCCATCTTCTTCAAGGCATAGACCAGATTCACCACCATCTACCCCTAGCCTTAAGATTTTTGGAAGTCAAAGAACAGCTGAATTAGAGGACTCTCCTATACCACCTACTAAAACCCACTTAGAGAACAAAGAGACTTTCTCTCATCCTTCCTTGGTAGAAGAACTAGAGGACTTTAAGGACTCTAAAGAAACTATCATGGCAGAGGAAGTAATAGATGAGGTAGAGGTAGAGGAGGAGGAAGCAATGGAGACAACAATGGTGAAGGAAATAATGGAAGAAATAGGGAAGGAGACAACTTGTTTGGATTCCCTATAGTTGATGAGGAAACTCATACAACGATGAAAAATATCTCACCATCTGTTCTCCTTAACTTTTATGGATTGCGAAGTGAGGATCCTGAAACATTTCTGTTTGAGTTTGAAGTCGTGTGCCGAACCTATGACTATATGGAAGACTCTCAAAAACTCAAACTGTTTCCTTCAACATTGAAGGGAGCCGCTTAGAAATGGTTCATGGGATTAGTCACCCAATCTATTAGGACTTGGAATGATATGAAACAAACATTTTTGGATAGATACCTGGACTATTGCATGCCCACCAATCACAAGGATGAGGTATTCAAAATGGTGCAAAAATAAGATGAAAATTTGGAGGATTTACTTGAAAGATTTCAATACAACTTAAAAAGAGCAAAGATGAGCAACTTAGATGATGAAACTTTGAAAGCCCTTATATTAAAAGCCATCAGAGATGAATGGATATATATTTTAAACATGATGGGGAAAGGAGACATTTCTCAACTTCCACTTCGTGACATAACAGAACTATGTGTCCATCTCTCAAGGGGAAAATCTAAAACAAGAAAAGGGCCTAGGGATCCTTCTCTTATTAGGGCTAAAAAATCTGCAACTGGATCAGTAAGTAGGGTAGATATTGGTAATATGCTTGATGAATTCAAAACTGATATCTTAGGGAGCCTTAGTGAACAACTTGACACCCTTAAAATCCAAAACAAGCAGAAAGCAGAAACAGATGCTTTAGCCATCTTTTGTCCAAAATGTAGGAAGAAACATGCTTTAAGGGAATGTCCCTTGGATGCAAAAGTTGTAGAAACATGTATGATTTGCTCAGAGAATCATGAGATCAAGGATTGTCCTTCAATTCCTGGACTCAAAGATGTCTTTCAAGAAGACCCAAATTCAGTAGAATCTCTCTGTTTTGTTGCAAGGAGACCTTGGCAGGGACAACAAACTCAAGGGTTTAACAACCCTATGAATCTTCAAACCCCACCAAATTGGAATCCTTGGCAACAACCTTGGCTCCAACATCAAAATCCATATCAACCATGGGTACAAGGGATGCAAAATCCTTATGGGAGATTTGCTCAATTTTATCAATATCCTCCATCTTTTCAAAATCAACAAGCTCCACAACTTCCAAACCCAAATCCACAACTTCCAAACCCAAATCCACAACTTTCATTGCCATTTCCACAACAACAACCTTCTCAACAAAATCTAAATCCTCAACTTATGCTCCCATACCAACAAAAGACAAATCAACTTCCAGCTCAGCCATTGCCAAATCCTAACAATAAGAATCCTCAAACTACTTATATGGTAGAAGGACAACAATTTCCTACCTATATGATTGTTCCTCTCAACGATGTACAACTCAGATCTGGTAGAGTTTTAGAAAAGCCTTCTATAGATATTCAAGAGCAAGATACCTCTGAGGAGGACTCTCTTCAAGTTAATAAAGGTTCTGAGGAAGAATTTCTTCAAAATTCAAGCATGCAAAAAGAAAAAGAAAAGCTAACACCCACAACTCCTATAGTTGAGCAACCTGCATCTTCATCTACACCTCCTTTTCCGGAAAGACTACAAATTGATAAGGGGGTGGAAAAACAAATCTTGTTGCCTAACTATGACTTTATAGATGAATTGAAGAATGTTTGTATCAAGATTCCCTTGCTACAAGCCATTCGAGAGATTCCTATTCTAGAAAAAACAATAAAGGAGTTGAGTTTCAAAAGACTAGGAAGGAAACTAAAAGACACAAGAAGAATCCACCTGGTAGGAAAAATTGCAGATATTATGATGGGAAAAATTACCATGCAAAAGTATGTAGATCCAGGAAGTCCAATTGTCAAGACACATATAAATGGGATAGAAATTCCAAACACATTGATTGACTTAGGGGCTGCTATCAACATTATGAGTAGACAAACTATGGACCAGCTAAAACTTCCTAACCTTCTTTTTACACCTGCTTTACTGCAACTTGCAGATCGATCAATTATTAAACCAGATGGTGTATTAGAAGATATTTCAGTCTCCTTAGATTCTTGGGAATATCCAGTAGATTTTATGATTTTGACTCCCAAGAGTAATCTAGGAGGGCACCCACTTATTTTAGGAAGACCTTGGCTAGCCACAGCTGATGCTTTTATTAGTTGTAGATGTGGGGACATGTACATTTCTAATGGTAATTCGACAAAGAAATTCAATTTGTATCCTCCAGCAAGAGCAATCACAGAAGTAGGAGACAATGAATGGGTTGATGATGAGGACACTATACAACCTGTCTTTACCATTTCTGAAATCAGTGAGGATAGTCAAATTCCGAACACATTAGAAAATTTTGAGATATCTTCAGAATATGACCCCACACAATTTCAGTTGGAATCTGACATAGAATATTTATCATCAAGACAAATGTCTCTTTACTCTATGGAAGAGTTTGGTAGTTCTACTATTGAGATTTTTCCAGGAAAAACATTGAATATCAACAAACATTTGGAAGAATCACAACCAAAAGAACTAACAAAAATCTTGCAAAAACATTCTACTGCATTTGCATGGGAGTATACTGACATGAAAGGTATTGATCCTAAGACTTGCATCCATCATATCTATATTGAGGAAAACAGTAGACCAATCAGACAACCTCAAAGAAGGATGAATCCAAATCTTAGGGAGATAGTGAAAGAAGAGCTCAAAAAATTACTCAATGTAAACTTCATTTATCCAATTTCAGATAGCCGATGGGTTTCTCCTTTGGTTATAGTACCTAAAAAGAATGGTAAATGGAGGGTATGCATTGATTACAAGGAATTGAACAAAGCAAATTTGAAGGATCACTTTCCTTTGGCTTTTATCGATCAGGTATTAGATACATTAGCAGGTAAAAAGTACTTTTCATTTTTGGATGGTTTTAGTGGCTATAATCAAATTCAGGTAGCACCTGAAGATCAAGATAAGACCACATTTACTTGTCCATGGGGAAATTTTACCTACCGAGTGCTTCCTTTTGGGTTATGTAATGCACCTGCAACATTCCAAAGAGCAGTACTAGGAATTTTTTCTGATCTAATCCATGATTGTGTAGAGGTTTATATGGATGATTTTATAGTTTATGGTAATTCATTTGAAGAGGCATTAGAAAATTTGGAAAAATTCCTTATAAGATGTAAAGAAACAAACCTTTCATTAAGCCATGAAAAATGCTTTATGATGTTTACTGAAGGGATTGTTTTAGGACATCATATTTCAGGAGATGGGATTAAGGTTGATAGATCAAAAGTTGAGGTCATCTCCAAGTTGCCTATTCCAAATTGTCAAAGAGATGTTAGAAGTTTTCTAGGATTTACTGGTTACTATAGAAGATTTATAGAAAACTTCACTAAAATTGCATCTCCACTCTTCAAATTGCTTACAAAAGACTGTGAATTTAAATGGGATCTTGATTGTCAATCAGCTTTTGAAACTTTGAAAACAAGAATATCTGAAGCACCTATCTTGAGAGGACCAAATTGGAAACTCCCTTTCCATATTTCTACGAATGCTTCAGATACAGCTCTAGGAGCTGTGTTGGGTCAAAAATATTTAGTTCCTTATGCCATTTATTATACCAGTAAAAATTTGACTCCCACAGAGTTGAACTATACTGTGACTGAAAAAGAGTTTTTAGTTGTTGTTCATGCAATTAATAAGTTTAGACATTACATAATAGGCTATGAAACTTTTATTCATACTGACCATTCTGCAATTAGATATTTAATGAACAAACCCGTTACTAATGGCAGAGTGACAAGATGGCTCTTACTTTTGCAAGAATTCAATATTACTGTGTTGGATAGACCAGGAAAACAAAATACAGTAGCTGATTTCTTGTCTAGGATTCAGAATACTAAAGAAGATTCTCTTGTAGAGGATAATTTTCCTGATGAATACTTGTTTGTAGTAACTATTAAGACTCGGTATGCAGATATTGCTAACTATTTGGTTACAGGGAAACTGCCTTCACATTTATTTCCAAGTGAAAAACGAAAAATTATTTAGGAGAGTTCAAAATATTCATGGATTTCTAACGAATTGTTTAAAACAGGGCCAGATCTTGTGATCAGAAGATGTGTCAGGGAAGATGAAATGCCTGATATTCTTAAGGCATGTCATGATGAACCATGCGGCGGACACTTTGCAGACAAAAGGACGGCCTATAAAATCCTTTCTTTAGGATATTATTGGCCTTTCCTCTTCAAAGATGCAAAACAATATGTCAAAAGGTGTGACAGCTGCCAAAGAGTAGGGAAACCTACCCTTTCAAATGAAATTCCATTGCAACCACAGGTACTCATTGAACCCTTTGAAAAATGGGCTTTAGATTTCATTGGACCTATTAATCCACCATCTAAGAAAAATAAGTATATATTGGTTTGTATTGATTATGTTACTAAATGGGTAGAAGCCAAAGCATTAGTATCTGCTACTGAAAATTCAGTTGTTCATTTTCTTTATGAGGATATTTTTACTCGCTTTGGTGTTCCAAGAGAAATTGTGACAGATCAAGGAAACCAATTCACATCCAACTTGGTGGAGAAGTTGATGTAAGAATACAAAATCAAGCACAGAAGATCTACTCCTTACCATCCGCAAGCAAATGGTCAAGTGGAGTCTACAAACAAAGTTCTTGAAAGTATCATCACCAAAACTATTCATCTACATAGAAGAGATTGGGCAGAAAGGCTTCCTGAAGCCTTGTGGGCCTACAAAACTACATGGAGAAATACAACAGGACATTCTCCCTATGAACTTGTTTATGGGAAAGAAGTCTTACTCCCCATTGAGTTCCAAGTCAAGACCTTCAAGATAGCAGTTCAGTTGGGGATGGACTTATCAGAAGCCCAAAAGCATAGAATGGAGCAGTTGAATGAGCTAGATGAGATCGGACAAGAGGCAATTCTAAGAACTTATCTAGTTCAATATCAAAGAGCTAAATGGCATGAAAAGTACATCAAAGAGAAGAAGTTTCAAGAAGGAGATTGGGCATTGTTATTTGATTCCAAGTTTAAAGATTTTCAAGGAAAATTTCAGACTCATTGGCTTGGGCCATATGATATTGACAAGATCTTTAACAATGGAGCGGTAAGAATCAAGACCATTGATGAGTTTCAAACTCCTCTTATTGTAAATGGCCATAGATTGAAAGTTTATCATAAGCCACTCTCAAAAGAGGATTTTGTCAAAATGTTTCAAGAAAGTTCTGCAATCAGGCTGGTACAAAAGAATTCTTCTTCTCCACCAGCCTAGCTTTTGTTCTTTTCAGTTTTTTTTTTTTAAAAAAAAAAATGGTATAAGCCTGAAAACCAATCACTGATTGGCAGTCTTATACAGAAAATATAGGGTGAAAATCAGGAACACCTGACACTCTATATTTTCCAAAAAAAATAAATCTCTCTTTCATTTCAAAAGTTTTGTGACCACCCACTCCATTCCATTCCACTTCATTCCATTTCATTTCACTTCATTTCACTCCATTCCACTTCATTTTATCTATTTCATTCCATTTCATCAATAAAATTCTTTTTCATGACCATTTTCATCTGGTCATTTGTCATCTGTTCATCTCCATTCATCCAAATAATAGCTGTGTCAGTTTCCGCAGCTGACATCTGTTTCCGCAGCCAGAAGTAGATTCCGCAACTGCCACTCTATTTTCAAAAGAATGTACAGCCAGATGTTATTTCCATAATCATGAAATAAAATGCAGGTGAGAGGATAAAAAATGAAGACATGGAGCATTCAAGACACCAATAAAGAGTAACTAGTTAAAGACCAAGGGAAAAGGCAAAAGATTCCAAGGTATGAGTAAAATTCATTTCAAATAGCATTGAAAAACACATTTTTATATAGTTCTAAACCATAAGCTCCATCCATTATGTGAAATGATTATATTGACAAATTCCGTAACCCTTTCACGATCTCCATATGATCTTCTCGCATCCATTCTCAAACGGTTCCATAATTAAACCCCCGATCTTCACTCATATTCCGATATTCCACCGGTGACAATGAGACGTAGTTGATTTGACCACGGACTCTTACAGCCGCATAAATCCATAGCCGTTGTTTAAACATGCTCACATTTATTTCGCAGCCACCAAATTTCAAAACACTGCCGGATGTGTTATACTCTGTTAATCTCACAGCCGTATCTCTGCCGTGCTCACGAAACCCCTCTCTGTTCTGTCTCACTCCACTTCGTTCTCTATTACGCTACAGCCTGTATATCCACTCTTTGATATCTACCTACGGTCATTGTGCTCATCTCCGTGCATTCAGCCGTTCTATTTCCATTGAATCCTCACGCAGGAAAATCTTTGAAGAGCAGAAAGAAAAATGGGTAAATTGCTAAGAGCAGAACCGGAAGGACCTAAGTTCATGGAGGGATATCCGCAAGTAAGGGATATATTGAAGAAAGCAAAGTGGCTGCGGTTTATCCAGAAATTCAGAGGCTATCATAAAGAAGTGACAAAAGCATTTGCAAGGTCGTTCAATGGCTTGGAAGTAGAGATTGGAGACCTTAAGTTTGCAGTAAACGAGGCATCTATAGCAACAGCCACGGAACTTCCTCAAGAGGGTGAGCGTTGGTTTAAAAATAAAAGCATTAGTGATGAAGCCTGGAGAACAATATTACGAAACCAAGGTATGGACATAACTATTTTTAAAAGAGGAATTCCTGTTCATGCATTGAAAGAGGAATGGGCTACTTTGCTACTAGTTGTTCAAAAATTCATTACCTGTGAAGACCGTTTTGGGTCCATGTATATGTACCATACCAGATTGCTGATGAATTTTCTAGATAATCAAACTCTCAATCTCCCATATTTTCTATTAAATAGTTTGAAGAAAATGTCTGTGACTGTTCATAAGCATTTAGGAGATGTAGAACCACATCTATATCACCACGGTCTTGTAAAAATTTTGATTGAAAAAGAGTTAAAGGAGAAGAAAGACACATGGGAACAATTTTTGGTTAGAAATTTCTTTGAGGAACCTTAGGAAATTCCTGAAGGTAGTACAACAAGAAGGAGTAGAAGAAAAAGAATAAATGATGAAACTAAAATTACTCCTACTCAAGAAATTCCTGAAGGTAGCACAGCAAGAAGAAGTAGGAGAAAAAGAACAATTGATGAAATTCAAAATACTCCTACTACTACAATTGAAAGAACTGATAGAGAAGAGAGACCGTCAAAGAGGAAGAAGAAAGAAATCAAGGGTAAGAAGCCAATAACACCAAAAGAGAAAAAAACTATTGAGGCTATACATCAAACCCCTTCTTCTGAAGAAGAAGATCATCAAGTGTTATCTGAAAGATTAGTTTATCTTCAAAAACAGTCATCTATGGCCAAGAAGACAGAGAAAGGAAAACAAAAACAAAAGGATAGTGTACCACAGTGTGTGAGAAGAAGCAGCAGACTTAAGGGGAAATTGAGGAAAACACAAATGAAGGGTCCTCATTTCATTGATTTGGGAGAGGAAACATCTGAACAATCCCCAGCTGACCATAGTCCATCTCAGTCAGTTAGTGAACCTGGTTCATTTCATTCTCAGTTAGACATTGAACATAGTCTATCCCATTCTCAGCAAGATGTTGATGTGAGCCCTTCTCAGCCAGATTTTGAAGATAACTCTCCTTCACGACATTTTGGGGATAGCCCAATAAAAATGACACCTGAAATAGACCCCAAGCAACAAGAAGTATATGACTATATAGAATATTTGGAAAAAGCAGCTACAGGTCCCAGTACTTCGTCCATTCAGCCTCATACAGTACAGGATGATTTAGTCCAATCACTAAAACAGGAAGTCTTTGAGCTAGAGCTTTTAAATAGACACATCAAAAATGAAAATGAGACATTGAAGGAACAAGGCAAACTGGAAAAAATCATTCATGATAATACCATGCTACACCTGGGAATATGGCAGAAGAAGAACAAGAAATTGAAAAGGAAATGCCAGAAGTTAAGCAGAGCACTGGTTAATATCAAATTTAAGTGCTTAATGAAGAAACCCAGAATGTTGGCAGCACCAAGGAAGAGGAGGAGAGGATTGGATGTGCTGGCTGAAGTGTCAAGGCATATGAACTAAGGAAGGAATATCAAAATTTTGGTTGCATGAGGACATGCAACACCTTCACAGTGGGGGTATGTTGAGTCTCAAATCTGCATCTTTTCCATACACTTTTCTATACCTTTTTCATCCACCTGAACCTCCCAAGTTGTCAATATCATTGTATATTAATTGCAAAAGAGCATCTAGCATGGTTTTTAACTATATTTTTGTGTCTGCTGTTTGATTTAGATTTTGCTCATTTAGCTGCAGAATCTTGCCACTTTCCGCAGCTGCTGCAACTTTCCGCAGCCATTTTGTGAAACTCTATGTTACAGGTGTCTACAGGAAAAACGAGCCACATGGGCAAGTCTGAAATGATGTGGACATGGATCGTGTCCTATTGGCTCGAGAAAATCCATATAAAGAGGCTACGGTCAAAGGTGTCCAAATGGAAGTCAACCGTAGAGTCCCACGGTGACATGACTCTGTTTCGTGTCACGTGAAGGTTCATATGGCCGTTTCTGAGTTGTGGGGGACAAATCAACATCTGTACACGGCTCCATAGCCGAATTCAAACATCCACTCCTCATATATTTACTCTTCAATACGGCCATGATCCTAGATCTGTGGACGTAATGGTCTACGTGTTCTCCATCAGCATAAACTTTAGGGAATCAGTTGTATTTCCTTTGTTATAAATAACGCGTTTGTATACGCATATTATATTAGTCTCTATTAGTTTTTATTAGTCTGCTCTGTAATGTAATTACGTTGCACTTGTGCCGTAATATCACCTTTCTGTTATGACTGCATTTTAATATAAGAAGACTTTGTTTTCAAACGTAACTCGTACTTGAAGATTGTTGCCAAGGCTGGTGTAGAGGGCCCCTGCACTTGCCAAGGTTCTGTGCATTATTGTATAGTTCTTGTTTTATTTCTTTAAAGCTCATTGTGCCATAATCCATTCATATGTTTATACATTGCATCTTTCATGGTATATATGCTTCATTTCTGTTTATAATCTTGCATGCTTTCCATTTTACTTCTGTCTTTCATGTTTTATGTTATTGTTAAACTGATCAGTGTTCTTGTTTCAGGTTATAAATAGGCAGCCCAGGCATTTGCATAACTTTTTGACTAATGACATGGAATTAACATTGTTCTGTTGCTAATTTGTTTTTCTTAGTTTCTGTTTAATTTCAGTACTGCTTTGTTTAATTCAGTTTTTCTCATTTGCTTCAGTAGTTAAATTTAGATATATTAAACTGCTCATAACATCTTCAGTTGCCTCTGAAAGCCACAGCTGGACTGATGGTGAGGGATTGTATTATGAAATGTGCAGTTTGGTATTAGTTTCCTTTCTGCAAATTTAGATATATTAAACTACTCATAACATCTTCAGTTGCCTCCGAAAGCCACAGCTGGACTGATGGTGAGGGATTGTATTATGAAATGTGTAGTTTGGTATTAGTTTCCCTTCTGCAAATTTAGATATATTAAATTGTGCATGACATCTTCAGTTACCTCCGAAAGCCACAGCTGGACTGATGGTGAGGGATTGAATTATGAATGTATGGTTTGATATTAGTTTACTTTCTACAAGTTAGATATCAGTTACTCAAGTTGTTTATGGTTACTTCCGAAAATCATAGTTGGACTAATGATGAGGGATCAGAAGACAAGTTGATGTAATCTGATTTAGATTTACTTTGTTGCAATTTTGGATTTCTTTAAGCATAGTTTCTTTTGTGTTTAGATAGCAGCAAGAATAGTTTGGTTTTCATGCTCAATAGTTCATTGTTTTGATTTATTAGACTAGCAGCACCTTTTCATTTCAGCAACACATTTTCATTTCCTTTCAAGTTTTGTCATTGTATGTTTCAAATTCCTTTTTAAGTTTCAAGTTGGTAAATCATTATAGAGGATATCATTTCCTTGAACAAACATAACCATACTTGTTTTTATTTTAGAATTTCCATCTCACCTTAGAAAACCAAAAACGACAAAAAGTTAAGAAATATGTTATCTTGCACATATAGTGCGCCGCACTTCATCAGCTTACGAATCCCGGATTGACAAATTAAATGCAGCAATTTAGGACACACTAAATTGACCAAACAATCGCCTTTGAGTGTTTTTATTTTTTGATCTTTGGAACTCTCACCCAATTTTCTTTACTTACACTTGATTGGTTCTTATATTACATTAGAATCATCTCATGTTTGACAATTCTCTTGCATAGATTACATTTCCATAATTAGAATTCTCATTTTCAAAATATGAGTGAATTGTGCATAGATTACAACTGCATAGCTTACATTCTGAAAAATGAATCGTAGATTTAGATCAGTTTTCATTGATTTGAATTTAGATGTTTTTATGCTTGTTTTAAAAACACAAAAAAAAAAAAAAATTGGAATTGATTTGCATTAGTTTTTCTTGATGAAATTAGTGCATTAGAGAATTTGTTATATTTTCTCTTAGTGATAAATTTTTTGCATTGTTGGAAGTGAATGGAAACTCTCTCCTTACTTTAGTTAGGATTCATCGAATTGAAAAGATTACATTATCATATTTGATTGCATTCAGTTTTGGGTCGGGTCATAACACCATTGGTTTCATATCCATTTACCCTTTGAGTAATAACAACCTAAATAACACAACGCTTAATTAAAATTCATCTAGTAATTTTTACATTTTTAGGGCTCTTTCCACCAATCTAGCTCAGGATTAGTGCTTTGGAATAGGTTGTAGTCAACTTTCCAAAGAAACTAAAACAAACAAGTAGATAAATCTTGCGGTAGGAAATAAATCCAATTGTAACTGGTACATTCTGGGAAGCTTCTCTTAAAGGAGTTAATCACGAGATCATGTCCAAACCTTTGAGACAATCAATTCTATTTCATCGGGGAAGAGAGAAGATCTGCGCGCATTACAAATGGTAAACCTCGGATTAACCATTGTCGAGGAGCCTAGGGTCACTTGTTGGTAAACCTCGGATTGACCATGTCAAGGAGCCTTCAAGGGGATTGAGTTTTGTTACTTTGCCCTTGTGCGTAGAATCGGATCGTAGACTGTTCCCCCAGTTGTATTTTTTTCTGTTGGTAACCTTAGTGTCCATAAACTTAAGATTATTTCCTAAGGTGACGGTGAAGGAAAGATCTCACTGTACCTGGAGCAGACGTCGACTATACTCACTTGGACTCTCTGGGGGGTTCTCTTCACTCGAGATGGTTTTTTGAAGAAACTTGTGCCAATCTGTTTCATTAATTAGGTTGTCGGGGTAACTGTTCCAACCGCCATTTCCGCATTAAAATTCTACGATGTTGGATTTCATCACAAACTAGTGTTTTTAGTGCGGGATCTACTGTTTGTGTGTGGTTTGACTCCTAGATTTGATAGCGCGTGTTAATTTGTTTGTTTTTACTTTTAGAGACCATAGGTGTGAATTGTGAATTTTAATTATTAGATGTGAATTGTGAATTGTTAATTTTATTTTTAAATTGTTAATTAAATTCACTGAAGTTGAATATAATGGCAACTGTTCCGGAATTTACCAACCAAGGAAACCCTCTTAACGAGAATCCTAGTACTTTTCCTTGCTTTGGAAATGTTGGTCCTCCTTATATGGCTACTTTGTCATTACCTGGATTTACAATAGGTTTACCGATATGGTTATTTTCAACTTCGTTGGCCCCAAATACTCCAATTGTTCCACCTCAACCGGATGCTTCACCTCAACAAAGTTCACCATCTCAACATCACCAACCTTCTATTGACCCTTTACCTTCTTCGCCTAATATTTCTTCCTCCATTTCTTCCTCTTCGCTTGGTAAAAGCCTTGACGCTAGTAACCAGGTGACTAAGAAGAAGAAGAAAGGGAAGAAGAAGAAGAAGAAGAAGCAAGATAAGAAAGAAGTCAACCAACCAACCATGGTTGTAAATGTTAGTAGTGTTGAGGAAACCTCCAACATGCATCGTAAACCCAAATACAATTGCAGGCTTTGTAAGGGTGACCACTTCCTTATCAATTGTCTCGGTATTCCAAAGGTCTTGGAAGTATGGTCAGAAAAATATCATCAACTTTCCATTGATCCATCAACCAGTGATAGTCAGGTTCCTGGGAAAAAGGGTAAAGTTAGGTTTCCTTGTAAGTTATGCAAAGGGAGTCATCAAACTCACATTTTCCCTCACATGGATGAAGCCTCAAAAATTTTGGAAAACCTTACCGTTCCACAGCAAGAATTTCCAATTGGTTACCGTAAACTTTCTCCCAACCTACCGTCAACTGACGGAGTGATTGATCTAATTTCAAGTACAGTTGATCCCACTCTTCCATTGGAGAGTGAAACTCATATCACTCAAGTTGATGATCCATTAGTTGATCAAGTGGTTGATTCGATTTTACACTCGGTCGATCCCATTCTCCCTGTAGAGAGTGAACTTCATACCGCTCAGGTTCTTCTTGTTACATCAAATTCTTCTACACCGGGGGGCATTTCACCTGTTTCTACAGAACCCCCTCCAAGTACTGAGGTCTTTTCCTTTGATTGGAATAGACTGACAGAACCTCGTCTTCCTTCCTCCATCCCTTTCCAAATCATTGTGAAGTTTGGTGGTAGGAACATACACCGCACACAGGTAGATGAAGGTGCTTCTGTTAGTATTTTATCCTCAACTGCTTGGAAAGCTTTGGGTTCCCCTCAGCTTGTGCCTATTACGCAGAATCTGAAAGCTTTTAACAGAACCATTAGTGAACCTTTAGGGATCCTTCCTAAGTTTTCTATTACTTTGGAAGGTAAAACTGTCTGTATTGATCTTATAGTAGTTCGAGGTCCCTTGGATTTCAATTTACTCCTTGGGCGAGACTATGTCTATGCAATGAAAGCTGTCGTATCGACACTCTTTCGCGTGATGTCTTTCCCTCACAATGGAAATATTGTGACTGTAGACCAGCTTTCATTCCCTAGTCTTGTTTCGACTACCAATAATATGACACCCCTAAATGTTCTTGATTCTAAAGTGGTATCTACCCCGCCATGGGTTAATTATGTGGCAACTAGTCCCATGTTTTCAATTACCGATGTAAGTGAGCCTCTCACTGTTTGCTCGTCTTCCTTTGACTTAGATCCGGTAATTGACATGGAAAACTCTATGGGATTACTTGAACGCGATGTTATTATCCCTTTTGAGTCCCTTGACATGTATTCCTTCCAGAGAACTATTCTTCCTTCTAATGAAGACCTCTTGGAAGCCATGATCGAGGTGTGTCCATTGAAATGTCTTTCTTCCAGTTGGAAGCAATGAAACATGTAGGTGAGGATAGTTCCTTTTACTGTGTCAACCTCGTTAAAAAATGAATCAGTTGGTCTGAGGATAGTTCCTTTTACTGTGTCAGCCTCGTTAAAAAATGAATCAGTGGTCCAAGGATAGTTCCTTTTACTGTGTCATCGTTAAAATGAAACACGGATTTCCAAGGAAAGTTCTTTCTGTGTCGCCTGTTAAAAAATGAATCGGGTATGAGAGACGAGTTCTTTTCCTGTGTCAACCTCATTAAAAAATGAATCGGTAGGTAGATTTTAGAGTAGATTAATAGATTATAAATAATTAGTTTAGAAGATATTTTCTTATTCTTGATTCAACCTCAATAAAAAATTAATGGGTATGAGAAGGATTCCTTTTTCTTCATATATAATATGTTAAAAAATGAATCGGTATATCAAGGGAAAGTTCCTTTTGCGTGTCAACCTCGTTAAAAATTAAACACGTTTCCATGAGCACAGTTCTTTTTCTATGTCGGCTGCGTTAAAAAAAAAATGAAACAAATCCTTTAGTAATTGGTCGAGTCTTTATTACGATATCGTAAATATTGATATATATTTAGGCTGCGTTATTTTTGATTTTTTGCATAATTTTCTTACAGTTTTACGTCGGGTCTTTCATATGATCTTGTAAATGAACCTTCAGTCCATCCAGATATTAATTACCAGCAATATACTTAGTTGAATGAAATGAAGTTGGGGGGCATGCGCTCTAGCAGTTACGCTTAGGGGGCATCAAGCACAGTTTTATCTCTGTTTCAAGCTTGTGCAAAAATGAAACCACTCTGAAGCATATTTTTTCTCTGTTTCAAGCTTTTGTAAAAATGAAACCTATCTTGAGTCAATTTCGGTTATTTTCCAATTTCAAATGGCTACTTGAAAAATCCGAATTTTATTTTGCTATCTTTCTGTTCTCGTAAAACACATGAAAAATGCCGAGTTATTCCCGTCTTTTCCTGCTATAAATTCAGGTAATTAGATACGGTGTGGTATGAATCCTTTGCTTCGAAGTGTACGAAAAAGGACCACTTTAGCTACGTAACTAATAGCCTAACAACAAAAGTGGCTGCCAATATTCAGGTCTGCGATTAGTTAGACAAGAAAATAGGCGCAAACACCGGATCTGTAGCCCGATACATTAAGCGATAAAATAAGGGGTTGCTCCATGCATCCAACGAATGAGGCGAACATGATTTTGAAAGTTTTTATATTACGGGGCACACAGGAGGAAAACAAGAAGGTGTATCCGGCTCTCCTCAATGGGATGGGTTCTTTGTAGTCCTCAGCACTTCAGATCTAAGCTTTCTCTCTCTTGTAGGTGTAGAAAACCCAATGCAAAAATGAAGCTCAATGGGAGCAAATGATGAAAAATGAGACCAAGTGTATAGATCCAGAGTGATCTAGTAGGCAACAAAAGGTGAAGAATGATGGGGAAGAACCCTCCTATTTATAACAAAATATTGGGTCATTCTAGATCTTGGTGCATGATTAAAATAATGTTAACCAAATCTAGATCCACCTTTTATGGAATACTTTATTATATTTGTTGGAGGGAAAGGGTCTTTGACTTGGGTCAAATCCATTGATTAGTCAAAAATAAATAAATAAATGATTTATTTATCTTTTTAAGGAAGTGGTTGGAAGATAATCAAATAAATAATGATTTATTTAATTATTTGTGGGTGAGTTGGTCATATTTAACAAGGAATATTATCTAAATAAGATTTAAATAATTATTCCTAGAAAATAATAAGATAAATAAAGGTTTATCTAATTAATTTCTTTGTTTTTGGGTTAAACATGACTGGGAATAATAATTAAATTATGGTTTAATTAATTATTCCATGAGGAAAATCAAACAAATATAGGTTTGTTTAATATTTCCTTTTGGGGTTTCATGTTTTAACATAGTGAAAGCAGTTTTACTTAGGGTAAAACTGATCTTACATGGTGTACTTGGGTCCATCTAATGATAATAGGTTAGATGACCAAAAAATGGTGTAACAGATTGCCCCCCAGCGTGTGAGTGTCAGGAGCAAATCGTATGACCGAAGTACGTTGTAAGAACACAATCACTAGACAACAAAAGGGGTGTCAGAGAGAGCAATGTGAGGTAGATAGTGTGCTGAAGGACTAGACCCTGAGGAGACGAGACTCGCAGGTGCAACAAGTCTCTTTTTATGAGAGGGTACCTGTGCTGAAGGCGGCGGGGGAGGCATACCTATGCCCGCCGAGACAAAGTACAAAAGAATAGTGTGTCCGGTAAACAAGGGACCGAACCATAAAGTACAGCTGGCATAATCAGGAGCCAGATAAAAATACAATGACGAATCCCACATACATGTTGTGCCTGGGATAACAGCCAGGACTTGTACAATAATATCGGAGTACATGAGATACAAATACAACCCAAATGCCCCCTGTAAATGGGGAAGGGCTCACAAAATCTGACTGATACATGCAAGTCGAAGAGGTGCTGCAAGTGGCTATGGCCAACATCATCAAATATCTGGAGCTGCATCGAAGGCTGCAAAGAAGAGGTCATCCGGGCATGTGGGGGGCTACCTGCAGGGCCACCCCCTCATGAGGGTTGAAACATCTCACACACGCCCGGGAATCATCAAGAGCTGCTGCTGGATCACTGGACCATCAAGTATACGAATCTCGATCATGCTGAAAAGAGCTGGAGAAACAATCAAGCCAAAGGGAAAGGAGGTATCCCTTTGCCTGATCCAAGGCACCGAACAAGAATGGAAGTTGGAACCAAGGTACACCGCCCTCTAGACCTGGCTTCTGGAATGGAAGAGCTGATGTCGACAGAAGGAGGTCCGCCATAGTGGAGATAATGAGAGACCCTCAACTAAGGCACGAGAGAAAAGAGTAGAGCGACGGACAGACTGACACTAATGATGATAGTGAAGTGGAAAGGACTGAGTAGCTAATGGACGACTTCCCTTGCTAGAGCATAAATGGCATGAATGACATGGCAGCGACTGGCACAACATCATCAGGGGTGGAGGATAGTGGAACTGAAGGTCATAGTGTGCGACACAAGAGAGAGACCAAACAATGACGGAGGAAGGGCTACAGCGGGGTACAAAGGGACCCGGTATAGACTCCATGGAGGGAATGATGATTCAACTTGGATGCTCTAAACAAGGGCGACTCGATGGTGCTGCCACACAGTAAAGGCCCTAATGGGGGACCGTGAAAACATGAGTACAAGGTGGGGACTCATGACGAAAATCGTCATGAACATGGACAAGTAATGAGGCAAGATGGCGCCCCAAGTACAAGTGTTGTAAGTGAGGAAATTTGATTTTAAGGAGAGGTGAAGGGACCCTGCTTGGACAAGATGTGTCCTGGTGAAGTATCCGATCACAAACATGAAAGAACAAATGCTGGCTATCTAAAAGAAAAGAAAACATGCATTTCAGGTGGGAAATGCTAAGGGTAATATTTCTTAAGATAGAGTGCATTGCGAGGATTAGGAAGGGGGTGGCCTTCGAAATCCTCTAAGAGGTATGCCCCCTTACCGAGGTCTTTACTAATGATGTAAGGTCCTAGCCATAATGATTCAAACTTCCCATGACCAAGGACATCATGGGCCTGGTCATATACTAGAACAAGGTCGCCTTCGTGAAAAGTGCGAGGCTGGACTTTTCGGTCATACTGAGCTTTGGTGCGCTTCTTGGCCGCTTCCATGGTTTGCAAGGCAACACGGCGGTCTTCGGAAGTGCGCTCGAGCATGATAAGTCGTTGTTCTAGAGGTTGGGTGTCAGGGAGAAGTTCAACGGCCAGATGTAGGGAAGGAATTTCACACTCGATCGGTAAGACTGCCTCCTCTCCAAAAACCAGGGGGAAAGGAGTAAACCCGGTGGCGGTTTTAACAGAAGTTCGATAGGCCCACAAAGCAGGGAAGAGCATGAGATGCCAGTTGGTTTTGTGCTTATTCACCGTGCGTTGAAGCATAGTTTTGAGGATTTTGTTGACTGCTTCAACTTGGCCATTACCTTGGGGGTAATAGGAGGAGGAATATTGGTGCTCAAAACCTAACAGTGAGGATAGCTCACGCCATATCTCATCTTCAAAATGTTTGCCATGGTCGGAGACCAGTTGTTTGGGAACCCCGAATCGAGTGATAACATGGTTAAAGAAAAAGAGGGCCGCGGTAGCTGCCGTGTTGTTGAACGTTGGCATGGCCTCGGCCCATTTGGTGAAATAGTCGACCGCCACGATGATATACTTATGGTTACCAGCGGATGGTGGGCGACACTCCATAAAGTCGATGGCCCATTTACAGAAGGGGCCGGTTGAGACGACCGGATGGAGGTGAGCTGGTGGAGCTCGCGCCTTAGGGGCGAAATGTTGGCAATTGGGACAGTGTTTGACTGCCTCAATGCAATCACTAAAGAGAGAAGGCCAAAAATACCCAGCGCGCATGACTTTCTGGGCAGTAGCAAGACCGGAGAGGTGACCACCGCAAGCGCCGCTATGGCAGGCATTAAGGAACTGTTCAGCTTCAGCGTGTGTGAGGCAACGACAAAGGACGGTGTCAACCCCACGACGATATAGGTCGTCACCGATAAGGAGGTATCGGGGGGCTTGGTGTCGGATGCGTTGGCGAGCCTCACGATCAAGGTGAAGGGCGAACTTTTGGGTTCGCAAGTAAGTAAGAATGTCGCCATACCATGGGTCGTCGGTAGTAATGGCAAATAAGTGTTCATCAGGAAAATCATCATTAACTGGGGTATCTGGCGCTCCGGTAGGTAATTCAGAAATGAGCTCAGCGAGGGCTAAGCCTTTCTTACTCTTTGGTGTGACGAATTCGAGGTCGAATTCTTGGAGAATAACGACCCAACGGGCGTATTTCCCAGTGAGGATATGACGACTCAATAGGAAAGCCAAGGGGTTGGAATTAGTCACAACCTTGGTGGAGCGCATGAGGATATAATGACGAAGCTTTTGGACTGAGAACACTACAGCCAATGCCAATTTTTCTTCGAGTGAGTAGGAAACAGGGGGTCCTACAAGGTTCTTACTGACGTAATAGATCACATGCTCGATACCATTGTCATCTTCCTGGATGAGGACTCCAGCGACCGAATAGGTGGAAGCGGAGATATACAGGATGAAGTCCCGATCAAAGTCGGGAGGGCGGATCAAGGGAACGGATGTGAGAGCCTGCTTGAGGGCATCGAAAGACTCGTGAGCATAGGAATCCCAAACAAAAGGGATAGAAGATCGGAGGAGTCTAAGGAACCCATGTGCAGTGGTGGCGTAGTCAGGGACGAACCGTCGAAGAAAATTAGCTTTGCCTTGGAGACTTTGGAGCTGGCGGAGGGTACGTGGAATGGGAAGTTCAAGAATGGCTTGAAATTTCAAAGGGTCAAGAGTGATACCATCCTTAGACACGATGAAGCCTAAGAGACGGCCGGCAGGAACGCAAAAAACGCATTTCAACGGGTTAAGGCGGATATTATACTTGCGACATCGGAGGAAAATGGTACGCAGATCGTGGAGGTGTTGCGCCCGATGCTTAGAACGCGCGGTGAGGTCGTCCAAATAAGCAAGGATAATGTGAGCTAAGTCATGGAAACAATAAGACATGGCCCGTTGAAAAGTGGCGCCGGCGTTTTTGAGGCCGAAAGGCATGACTCGGTAAGAAAAAGTTCCCCACGGACTAATGAACGCGGTTTTGAGTTGATCGGCAGGACGGATAGCAATTTGGTTGTATCCGGAGAAACCATCCATAAAGGATAGAACCTCATGCCCCACACACTCGTCAATGATTTGGTCAATGAACGGTGTGGGGAAGTTGTCTTTGGGACAAGCTTGGTTCAAGTCGCGAAAGTCCGTGCAGACACGGATGGTGCCTTGTTTCTTAAGAACGGGAACAGGGTTGGACACCCAAGTGGTGTATTCAATGGGGTAAATGAAACCAGCCTGCTTAATCTTGTCGATTTCGGCTTTGATAGCGTCACGTCTGGAAGGATGAATGGGTCTCAACTTTTGGTGGACTGGTTTGGCATCCGACCATGTATCGATATGATGTTCGACAATGGCGGGATCGAGTCCAGGCATTTCAGAATAGGACCAGGCAAAAATATCGCGGAATTCTTTGAAAAGCTTGGTGTAAGCTTCGATTTCTTCCGGGGTGCATTGAGCACCTAAGGTGATATATTCCTGGATGCCGGGGGTGACTGAAATGTCAATTTTGATGGTAGGAGAGATGTTGGCCATGTTTCCTTCTTCGAAAGCATCAGGGGCAGGGATGGGGTTTTTGAACCAATCGACAGCATTGGGGATGAAGTCTTTGGTTTCCACAGCAAATTGGTCATGGGACTGTTGTGGGAGGAAGTATGCACGATGGTGCATATCATCCCAGGGAAAGTCCGGGTTGGTCATGGCTTCCATAATGTCTTCATCGGATTGGAAGATGGGAAGACTGGAGGAAGAGGGGTTACCCGAGGAAGTAGTGATGTGTGATGGGTCATCAGGAGGAGAAGGGATCAGATGTGCAATATCAACAGATCCAAGGTCGGCAGAGGAGCTAAGAGGATCGGCAGGTTGAAGGGCAGGTGAACTATCTCGCAAGGATGATGACAGGTACAGAATGGTGGTTGACGGCGCTGTGGGCTCGATAGCGGGAGGAGGAATGTGAATGGGAGTAGGGAGGTCCTCTGGTCCTATCGAAGTGGCCTTGAATTGGTGGTACATGTCCAAAGAGGAAAGATACTCATCAAGGCGGGGACAGAGGTGGGTGTAATGACCATGAAAATCGCACAAGGCACAAGGGTGGTTTGTGCGCAAGTTTTGGAGTTTCGGGATAGAGTCTGGGATAGTGACGTAGACTTCTGGGATGTCAGAGTTGGGGAACGTCTCGTTGACCAGAATTTTGAGGTGCGGAAATTCAGGACACATATGAGTGGCGTGACCGACGATATCACACAAAGCGCATTGGATGGCGGGCTTTGGTGGTCGCGGAGGGGTGAGAGTTGTTGGGGCGGCCTGGTCCTGATGGGTTGCCCCCTTACGAGCTTTGCCTTTCTTTCCGGGGGCTGGTACCACAGGGGTAGGGTCCTGTGGAGGTGCTGGTGGCCCGGAGGAGGTGAGGGGGACCGGTTGAACCGGTGTCAAAGCAAGGTAAGGTTTGGGGTGACCGGGAGGGGTAGCGGCTGGAAGGTAAACGTACCAGACGGGTATGCCAAGGGTCAGGTTAGGGAGAGAGAGGGTGGCCATGACGGGGGCAGAAAATACTCTGGAAGGGGGAGCTAGGAAAGGTATCTGCCCAGAGGGGTAATGACCAGGAGGGACGGCTCCGAGGTGGTTAAGGCCAGGGGGAACCGTACCAGGAGGATAAAGGGGGTCAGGGATACCAGCTGTAGGGGGAGGGCTAGAAGGAGGAGGTCCGACTGGCTGAGAGGAATGGCTCGGAGCGGGTTGCGGAGGGCAAGGGAGAGGTTGCTGACTGGCCAAGGCAGGCCGTTTATGGGCGGCCTGGGTCGATTTCATCATGTAAACATTCGATAAGCTAGGATCAGTGACAGGAGGAGGGGGGAGATGAGGAAAATTTCCAAGCAGGGAAAAATCTTTGTAGACGCCGGGGGAGACACTGGTCAAGGAATCGACGATTTTCTTGTTGGCTACAGAAGAGATGGTCGTCTCGGAGGAGGTCTGAGATGGCGGCTCATGATAAGATAGCTGGTCAATGGTGACTATCTTCCCATTGTGGGGGAAGGACATCTTGCAGAAAACCATGGATGGGACAGCAGACATGGCATAGGTGTAGCTTCGCCCCAATAGAATGTTGTAGTCTAGAGGGGCATCAATGACTTCGACATCAACGCAAACGGTCTTACCGGCGAGGGTGATGGGACGGTTACGAAACAGGCCAATGGGCTGGGAGGCATGACCGTCCCATGCTCGAAGGGTGATCGTGGAAGGGGCTAGCTCAGGGGATCCGAGTTGCTTCCAAACCGAAGCGGACATCACGCAGGTGGATGCCCCCTCATCAATTATACACCGGGACACGTTGGCGTTCCGGATTTTGACGGGGATTTGGAAGGCGACGGAAGGAGGAAGAGGAGGATGGTCTGATTGAGTGGCATCGAAAACAATCATTTGGTCATCAGCAGGATCTACAGCGCCCACGGCAGATAGTAGAGCCTTCTTTTGGGAAGGGCACGACTGGAGGAGTTCCAGTGTGGAAATGGCAGCAGGGGATTGCGCCAAATCGTCTACTATACTATACGAATGAGCAGCTCGACCAGAAGCAGCATTTCGACGTAATGGTCCCTTAGGAATCTTGGTATGGACCTCAACTTTGGGTTGAGGGATATGTAAGGGGCCACTGGATGTCGAAAGAGGCTCTGTAGAACCTGAAGAAGGAGGCTCAGGGGCAGACTGAGCAGGAGGCTTGGGGTACTGACGAGACCGAGTTTGAAGGTGAAGATCGACGGGTGGGTTAGGATTGGAGTGCATCATGAGGATCTGGTACTCGGAGGAACCAAAAATGGAAGGGGGAGTGGCGACCTGGTTATCAGGCGGTTGGGTAGCCACGAATCCTTGCTGAGGGAAGGGATCGGTAAACATAGCCGGTTGAGTAGTGGCCACATTAGGAGGAGCATGAGGGGAGGCGTGTTGTCCGCGCAATGTGGCTTGAGACTCCCACATATGCCGCATCTGGGGTAAAAGGGGACAATTGTGGGTGTAATGACCATAAACACCGCAACACGAACAGGGCTTGTTTGTGCGAAGCGGCCTGTCCGGCTTGGGCTGAATGCCCTGTCGCTGGTTGCCAGTGTTAGGGTCCACACCAGAATTGGGTCCTCGGGTACCAGGGGCAGATTGGTTTTGGTTGCCTCTCCACCTTCTTTGAGAAGAAGGGGGATTAGTCGCGCCCTGCTGTGCAAATACTTGCCCTGGAGGGGGCTGTAGGTGCTGGTGCTGGGGTTGAGGAGGCAAGGGAGGAGGAAGCGCATATGCTGGAGGAGCTGGCGCACCAGGCTGCGGATAAGGGTAATGGGTGGGTTGGGCAACATTGGGGTAAGCAGGAGGTTGGGCAAAAGGAGGAGGCATGCCGTATCCTAGATACATGCTACCGGGAGGGGGAAGAGTGCTGGAGGAGCTGGCCCCTCCCTGAGGGAGACCATAGCCCATAGGAGGTTGAGCGTATGGATGGGAAAGGGCTCCAACGATACCGTCGGCGGAATGAGATGCCCTCGGGGCGTTAGCGCCACCGGGCCTGGGGATGTCAGGAAGAACGGTATAAACATAACCAGATTGAGCGTAGATCAGGTCATATTTTAAAGCTATTTGGAGGGCGGCTTCTTCAGATTGAGGAAAGTGAGAGGCGACATCTTTGCCGATGGGAGCCGGGAGGGTGCGAAGGAACCAGTCCATGTAAACCCGATCTTCAAAGGGAGGGGCTCGACATAAGCTCCGTCTTCGTCACCATTCCTGAACATGGGCAGAAAGGCGTGTGGAAGAGGATTGCTTAAATGAAGTCAAGAGCTCCGTACCAGTGTCGTATCGGAGAGGGAGCTGGAAGTACGACAAGAAGGCTTGGGCAAGAGTCTCGAAGGTGGTATGGGAGGAAGTGGCCTGTTCGACATACCATTTAGAAGCTTCGCCGGTAAGCGTGCGTTGGAACAAACGAAGACGGATGGAGTCATCGGTAATGGAATTGGAGGAACACCACATGTGGAAAGACCGGACGTGATTGGTTGGATCTTCTCCATTAAGGCCTTCGAACTTAGGGATGTCAGAGGGCAGCTTGGTTGGCATAGCGGGCCAGGTAGCATTGTGGTGAATGGGGTCATTAATCAACTGATGGAAATCGGGGAGGCTGAGGCCTGCAATGTACGGCAGCACAGGGGTGGCCGGGGTAGTGGTTGTGGCGGTTCCACTAGAAGTAGGGCCGGCATTGGGGTCGGGAGAACCGCTAGCGTTAGGCCCTGGACCAGACATAGTGAAGGTAACAGGGGGAGAACCAGAAGGAGAAGGAGGACCCGATGAATAAGGAGAGGAGTCGGAGTGCGGACTCGAAGGTGGACTGGCTCGACGACGGCGGTGCGGAGCAGGTCGATCAACCGGAAACTGAGGGTGAAGGCCAAGAAGTCTCCGGGAAAGGCGCCTTGGGGGCGCAATGATGATAGGAAGAAGGAAACCGACAAGGGCAGAAAGGGACAGAATCAAGTAACGTCAAGGGCAGATAAGGTGCAGTGACAATTGATTTTAGAGTCTTTTCCAGGCGGTGTTAACCAGGCGCTTCTTCACTTAGGGTCAGTGTGTGGTGTGCGTTAATTTTAATTTTTAAACCCTTTCCATTTTGAGAGCAAGAAAAAAGTGTGCTGTGTAGTTGAAAATAAACCTACAGAGAACAGAGTATAAATGCTGAAATAACAGCTACTTGTGCATCTATCTAACCCAAGAAGGTGGGTCTCTCAAAACTATGCTGGAAAGAAAGGGAAAAACTATGTAAAACACACGGGGAAGGGGCCAATAGATCTAAGGTCAAAGGGGACAGGGATCTAGAGGACAAAGCTGCTGAAAAGAGGTGCAGATCACAGCCAAGAGACAGAGGCAAGGTGGCTGGAAAAAGGAAGGAAATCAGCAAAAAACCGGAGGGGCAAGGCGGAGGCCTTCAAAGGAGGTCCAAATAAAACGACAGGAGGTGATTTGAAAGGAAGAAAGGCTGATTTCAAAGAATCTGAAAGGGAGGTAACAGATCTGGAAAAAGGGGGCTGAAGCTCTGAAAAACAGACGGCTGAAACAGCTTAAAACTCTTCCACAAAAAGTGGAGGGTACTAAAGCCCTAAGGGGCTAGGTTCCCACTTAGATGAGTAAAAACAGATCATAACTTGGTCAAAACAGGCTGAGACAGAGGCTGGAGGACCCTGACAGAAGCTGCAGCAAAACCCAGAAAAATTGCAGAAAAATTGCTGAAAAAATGGCAGGTCGCAGTTTCTGACCTGATTTCAGTGCAGGTCGCAGGAAACAGGCTGAAAAGTGCGACCTGGAGGTCCAGGTCGCAGGTTTAGGGCCAAAAAGTGTGACCCCCCGTTCCGGTTGTCTCGGCGGCAGATTTTCAGAAAAGTTGTCGTCTCAGTTGCGGCTGGTGTCGCTTACCTGCGCAATAGGGCCAGAAACACACGGAAGTTAGAAATTTTGATGTTTTAGGTTTTTATGTGAGAAAAACAACATAAAAATAGGAAAAATAAACAGCTGAAAAGAAACCCTAGGGTCTGAAGTAGCTGGATATGCAGGAATATGAAAAACGACAACGGTCGTAATTTAAAACCCGTGTGGAGTCGCCATTTGTTAGTATGAATCCTTTGTCGAAGTGTACGAAAAAGGACCACTTTAGCTACGCATAACTAATAGCCCTAACAACAAAAGTGGCTGCCAATATCTTCAGATCTACGATTAGTTAGACAAGAAAATAGCTGCAAAACACTAGATCTATGTATGGAAAGACATTAAGCAGTAAAATAAAGGGTTTGCTCCATGCATCCAACAGACAAGACAAGAACACAATTTTTTGAAAGAATTTTTATATTACAGGGCACCTGGGAGGAAAACAAGAAGGTGTATCCAGCTCTCCTCAATGGGATGGGTTCTTTGTAGTCCTCAGCACTTCAGATCTAAGCTTTCTCTCTCTTGTAGGTGTAGAAAACCCAATGCAAAAATGAAGCTCAATGGGAGCAAATGATGAAAAAATGAGACCAAGTGTATAGATCCAGAGTGATCTAATAGGCAACAAAAGGTGAAGAATGATGGGGAAAACCCTCCTATTTATAACAAAATATTGGGTCATTCTAGATCTTGGTGCAAGATTAAAATAATGTTAACCAAATCTAGATCCACCTTTTATGGAATACTTTATTATATTTGTTGGAGGGAAAGGGTCTTTGACTTGGGTCAAATCCCTTGATTAGTCGAAAATAAATAAATAAATGATTTATTTATCTTTTTAAGGAAGTGGTTGGAAGATAATCAAATAAATAATGATTTATTTAATTATTTGTGGGTGATTTGGTCATATTTAACAAGGAATATTATCTAAATAAGATTTAAATAATTATTCCTAGAAATTAATAAGATAAATAAAGGTTTATCTAATTAATTTTTTTGATTTTGGGTTAAACATGACTGGGAATAATAATTAAATTATGGTTTAATTAATTATTCCATGAGGAAAATCAAACAAATATGGGTTTGTTTAATATTTCCTTTTGGGGTTTCATGTTTTAACATAGTGAAAGCGGTTTTACTTAGGGTAAAACTGGTCTTACATGGTGTACTTAGGTCCATCTAATGATAATAAGTTAGATGACCAAAAAATGGTGTAACAACGAGAGTACATTTTTATCCCTTTTTTGAACTCGTTAAAATTTATAGAAAAAGCGAAACTACTGAGTATACTTTTATCACTTTTTCGGACTCTTGAAAATTACGAAAAAGCGAAACTCTGGAGTCCTCTTTTAAGCCCTTTTCAGACTCTCTAAACATGAAAATATTGCCGAGTACTTGATTATTCGAACTCGTTAAATTAAATGAATGATCGTCCCTTCAGTATAAGTTTACCCCTTTTCCGGACTGAAATGGACTATTTACGAAAAAGGTATACGTTGACTAATTACGGTCAATAGAGTTCTCTCCCGCATTATTTTATCCTTTTTCGGGCTCGAGAGACTAAATTTACGAAAAACTACACCCATGGAGTTTTCTTAAGTTTTTTCTTCTGACTCCCTAAAATTGAAAAACACCGAGTTTCTCCTATACTGGACTCGTTAAAACTTAACAGTAAAGGACCTGTTCAATTTCAAACAGGAACGAACCACTCCTTCTTAGGGTTCGAATCTTAAACTAAGTTGGACTCATTCGAAGGATGAGCTTATAAACAAGCAAATGTTATCCTCCTCAAGCTTGTCAAAAATAAAGAGGTACTTGCCAGAAATGGTGGGGGAAAAGAGAGAAAAATGAACCTGTTTGTTACATTTTGATTATTCGGAAAACCGTTAACCACTCTTGAACACGACACTTTTTGTCCACCTGGGTTGGGAAAATCCTTTGCCTAACAGTTAATCAAACCATATTGAAAGTATTCAGCCGGTTTCTGGGTATTAGCTTTGGGTCAATTGTCACCAAGCCATTTGCAGTGTCGTTATGTGTTCAAGAGGACAGTTCAAATAAACCATTCATCTGCAAAATATCTGTCATCCATTTTGACCATCCCTGAGTCAGTCCTTGCCAATATATTTTCAAAACTTGATCTATGATTTCATGTTGTGGGCTTGCCTACGACAGATCACTTTCTATCGACGACAACTCATTATCTAGGAAGTTGATCCAGAAATCGTCAGTACCTTGAAATCTGCATGCCTCAATGGCAGGTTTCTCGCCTTCGACGACAGGTTGCATCATTGACCTTCGATCGAATGATTCCGTGACATGTTCGACTTCAGCTCATTTATTCACATTTCATGGATTGTACTGAGTACTTTGAGAGCCATTGACATTACTGGTGGTTACTCTCACACTTGTTAACAATTTACATTATTGACTAGTAATCAAGTGGTTTCTACCATGTTCGACTTCGACACATTTATTCACATGGATAGAATCGTACTGGTTCGAGAAACGGAAATCAAGACCCTGGATCTAGTTTCTACCATCCAGGTTGCAAGGAATTTTTTTATTCATTTATACAGTGGACTATTCATAAACAGATGGCTGCATCCATACTGTGTCTACACATGTCCATATTGTTGATGTATTGAAAATCATTCCCGTATCAGAACAGTTTAAATCAGTTTTCTAGTTAGTTTTGATCTGAGTATGGGAATGCCTACCTCAGCGATGATATTTTTACATATATATGTTTTGCATTGAATGTTTTTATAGGTTACGACTGGGGTGTCCACAGGATGATCCTTGAAATGATAAAGTAATTCACTCTTCATATATGACAGACTTCATCTTCATATATTCCAGACTTTGCACTTTAGGGGGAAATATGTTGCACTAAAAACTACCACCTTGACATTCTTCTGACTTTATGAGCTCATTGTCACTCATACTTACCTCCTCTGCAAGTCTTACAACCTCTACTCCTCATGTCAAGCCCTAAAAACAGGAAAAAAACCCGAAAAAACTCCAAAACCCTCGGTATGTAGGTAATGTGAAGCTTACCTGCATTTTAGTTGGGGTACGCGGGTAATGTGAAGCTTACCTTTGTTGAGAATGCATTTTCTACGTACTGATGCAGCGTACCCTATCAAAATTAAAAAAAGAGAAATTAAAGTGAAAGAAAGTTGATTTTTGGTCAGATTTAAAACCTTTGGATGAAATTTTTTGGGGGTGAGTACGCTCTTGTAAGGTTCATGCATCCACACCTTAAGGAGCTAACCCCCTTGATGAGGAGCCTATCCCTTTGAAGGAGGATTCTATCCTTTATGAGTGGAATCCTAGCCTCTGTCTGCACTATAAAAAAGAGGTATTAGGTAGCCTCCAAGGGGAGTTCAAGCTTTAGTGTGTGATTGAGGTAGAGTGTTGTTGAGATTTAGACTCCTTTACGCTAAGCATGGTTGGAAGAGTTCAACAACGCGATGGTTCTGCATTGTTTATTAGTGCATTATCTGTCGATTTGAGATAATTCTGAGTTGCTACCAGCATGGACACAATTCAAAAGCTACATGGAAGCCGAAAGGTTATTGTGAGTGACGGAGATCCCATTTTTACTGGAAATTTTTGGATGGAGTTATTTTCTTGTTTGGGTACTCAATTAGCTCATAGCTCATCTTATCATCCTCAATCTGATGGTCAAACTGAGATAGTAAATATATTTTTGGAAGGATATCTTCGTTGTTTTGTATCTGATAAACAAACACAATGGGTCAAGTGGTTACCTCTTGCTGAATGGTGGTATAACACTTCCTTCCATACTGCAGCAAAAATGACCCCATTTATGGCACTTTATGGATATCATCCACCATCCATCACATCATCTTTAGGGGAAAATTCGAAGGTTCAAGCAGTGGAAGATCACATCGAGCATCAGCAAGAAGTTCTCCAACTCTTAAAGGATAACCTGAATTTGGCACAAAATCGAATGAAACAACAGGCATATCAACATCGCAGCGAGAGAAGTTTTGATGTAGGAGATTGGGTATTTTTACGGCTATAACCATACAAACAAATGTCCCTCAAGCAAGCTAAGAAGGATAATAAATTATCGCCAAAGTACTATGGTCCTTACAAGGTGTTGCAAAATATTGGTACTATGGCATACAAATTGGAGCTTCGTGCTTCTTCACGAGTGCATCCAGTTTTCCATGTTTCATGCTTAAAGAAGGTTATAGGTGAAAATCTTCCAGTTCAAACAATATTTCCAGAACTTGATGAGGAAGGAAAAATCATATTGGAACCTGAAGCGATCATGGAAACAAGAACTCGACAGCTACGGAATCGATCAATTTCAGAGTATCTCATCAAGTGGAAGAACTTACCCACTGAAGATTCTACATGGGAGGATGAGAATTTTATACAGAAGCACCCAGAGCTACTCAAGCGTTGAGGACAACACTTTTTTGCAGGAGAGGGGCATGTTAGGTCCCTATATTACTAGTATAGTCCCTCATTGTTGTTAGTGTAACCCCCTTATTGTTATTATTGTACCCCTGTAACCCCCATATTGTTATTATTGTGCCCTTAAATTATTATTGTTAGGTCGGCTAGGATTACATTGTGGCCCCACTAGGATTACATTATGGCCCCATGGACTCCTATATATAGAAAGGAGATTTTGTAAATTGTATCATCCAAGAATTGTTCATTTATGTAATGTATTGGAGGTTTCCCCCTCGAAGTGGCTTATTTCTAAGGCGTTGATATCTCTTTTCTTCTATTTTTAAGCTGGTTACACAACAAATATACCTTCACAAGTGAATTATTTTTGTATCACCATCAGCAATTTTGAATAATTGTCCTTGAGGCAAGTCCTAGAAATGTCTGAGCTCATGTTTATGCCTATGTGCTCCTCCTTTATAAACTCATCATAATTTTGAAGCTTAAACTTTATTGCTTTAAACAACTCCTTTCCAGGTCACCTTGGAATCTTGGTTTCTTGTGCAATTGTGTCAGGAGAAACAACAAAATTGAGGATGCCCACCTTCGAACTTGTACCAATGAAGTTTACAGCAAAATATTTAGACACTTGTGCATGATACCCTTGCATTTTCTGGAAGAACCACATGCAACCTGAAGTTGCAAAATATTTTGAGAAGCTAGGGTCTTTTGAAATTAGCCTCATATCCATGGGCTCAAATCTGACCACAATGCCACCATTGTTTGGAATTTTATGTGAAGCCATTCTTTCAAAGATATTGTTGATCAAATTCTTTTTTGACACCTGCAGAATTGTTTAAGACAGCAAGAACCTCTCTTGACATAGGTAACACCTAGCCTAAGACATCTACTAGACAAAAATCAAGACTCTAGATTGTTGGAAAAAGTTCTCAAACAACTTACAAGGATGAAGGTAAGGTGTTGCTTTTCAAATTAGACATCGAACTAAACTAGGAAAGAGGAAATGAGTGGGAAAAATGAAATGATGTGAGGAATAATGATTACCACGCATGCACATGAAATATGATGACACATAATTGAATAGTACCATGATGACCATGAGGGTACACGAATTATCCCACCGTTAGCATAAAAAACAAAATTCTTATTGTTTCCAGTACTTAGGAGCTAAAATTCGCTACGGAACTGTCAGGCACTTCCGTAGCGAAATCGGACTATTTTACACTGACTACGCTACGTAATCTAGAAAAATTTGCCAAGTGTCATAGAATGACCTTTATTACCGATGTAATCAGATTTTTTTTTAAATTTACATTGCTAAGATTTTTATTGCATGACCAATGACTATTTACACCCCTTAACTATGTACAATTTTTGAAATTTAATGAACTTTATGACCTTATTTCATCCAAATGACCCGACCTAACTTACCTAAGATAAACCTAGAAAAACCTAGTTGTTATCAAGGATAACACTAGGTATAGATCTGAATATCATAGTACATGAAATTAAAACCTATCTAGATGTTAAGACAGTTCGGACAAGCTTACGTCTGGTTCACCCCAATAAGGATTTTGCAATCAAAGCAGAGGTTGAAAATTTTTTGCATGCTGGATTTATTTACCCGATTCCTCTCATTCATTGTGTCTCCAACATCGTCCATGTGATGAAAGAATGAGAACAATTCGAGTTTTCATCGAATATCACGATATTAACCATGTTTATCCCAAATACAGCTATCCTACCTCGTTTATCAGCCAAATCGTTGATGATTGTGCTGGAAGAAAAGTTTTTTCATTTATGGATGGTTTTTTTTGCCACAATCAAATCAACATACTCCCATCAGACCAACATAAGACTACTTTTATTTGTCCATGGAGCACATTTTCTTGTAGTAAGCTCCCCTCTTTTTTTAAGAACGTTGGTGCGACTTTCCAAAGGGCCATGAATTATGCCTTCCATGATATCAAAGAAATTGTACAACCTTATTTGGATGATTTACTTGCCCACTCAAAACATCGTGAGGATCATCTGATGCATCTTAGGGATATTTTTCTTCATTTTCGACATTACAATATCGTATTAAACCCGCAAAAATGTGTTTTCTATGTATAATCTGGTAGAATTTTTGACTTCATTGTTTCAAATCAAGGAATCTATCTTGATCCACTCAAAGTACAAATGATTCTTGACTTTCCTACACCTTCCTCACTTGTTCAGTTACAATGGCTCCATGGGAAGGCTAACTTTCTACGAATATTTGTTCCAAACTACGTAGAAATGATGAAAGGATTTACTCACATATTGAAGAAAAGGGTTCCCTTCCATTAGGATACAGGCAAAAAATATTTCAATGCTTTGAAAATTATTCTGATTTGAGCATTAGTGTTGTATCCCCCTTACTATCAACGCGACTATTTCCTACATCTCGTTGCCACTGTTACCACCACTACCATGGTATTGGTCCAAGAATATGACCTAGGGGACGAACATCCTATTTGTCATTTGATTTGAAATTTGAATTCCACTGAAACTAAATACACTCACGTTGAAAATTTATCTTTGGCAGTTGTGCAAGGTGTCCAGAGGTTTCACCACTACATTCTGCTTCGGAAGACTATGGTAGTTTCTAATTGCAACCCAATCACATATATTTTCTCACGATAATTTTTGGGTTTCAAGTACTCTAAATGGATTTTTAGTCAAATCCAAATCTGAGAAGTCCCTAGTCTTTGCTAAATTAATCTGCGACCTTCCCTCATCTAAAACTGAGACTACATCTGATGATTCTATTCCTGATGAGTCATTTTTATTGATTCATTCATATGATCTCTAGTATGGAGATGTCATTATCTATCTATACACCCAAAATTTACAACCTAATACCCCTCTCTTCAACCAGTGACATATTCGATATCAGGCTCGAAATTAAATTATAAATGATGACACACTCTATCTATGTGGCGTCAATATGATTTTTAGATGGTGCCTCACTCATGAGGAGGTCAAGAAAGCTTTGAATGAGTGTCACACTAGAGGATGTGGCAGACATATATGTCTGGCTATGCCACCACCCAAAATATTTTGTGAGCTAGTTACTTTTGGCCCACCATGTTTCATGATTTCATCCTTGTCATCCAAAAGTGTCACACTTGCTTAATATATAATCGTAAATCTCAAGCTCTCCTTGCTCCCATGCATCTTGTTATCATTTTTGGTCCTTTGCAAAATGGGGAATTGACTTTATGACATGTAACCCTCATTTTGCCTAGGGGCATGGCTACATAATTGTGGTTGTAGATTATTTTACTAAATGGACCGAAGTGATGCCTACAAATAACAACACCGACGAAACATATGCATTATTTCTTTTCAATCACGTCATTACTAGATTTGGTGTGCCGCAAGCTATTGTTACAGACCATAGGAAACATTTCCAAAACCACATAATGTTTGAACTTACTGCCAATTTGGGTCTTCAACATGACATCTCAACTCCCTATTATCCACATGCTAATGGGAAAGTAGAAGCCATTAACAAGGTTTTGAAAACAATGTTGCAACGAATGATAAGGATTCACAAAATGAATTGGCACCTCATTATTTTTTCAACTTTGTGGGCATATCAATTCTTTGTCTGGACTGCAATTGGAGTTACACCCTTTCATTTGGTGTATGGTCTATAATCAATCCTTCCCATCGAATGTGAGATTACATCTTTGAACCTTGTTGTCAAGCTTCTTCCTGCAACTTCCATAAAAGAGGATTTTTTTTTGCATCTAGCACGCTTAGATGAAACTCGTCACAATGTTGCAATGGCCAATGAGGCCCACAAGAAACACATCAAAGCACAGTATGACAAAAATGTTAAACCTTTTGCCTTCTTAGAAGGTGGTATAGTTCTCTTGTATTATCAAGAAGACGATAAGTTAGGAGTTGGGAAGCTCGAACCAATGTGGCTAGGCTCGTATCTAGTTAAATGTGTACTTTTGAAAGGGGATTATGAGCTTACTAATTTTTATGGAATCCATTTGGAGCAACCCATAAATGGGTTGTACCTTAAAAAATACTATGCCTAGATTGTCTTTGCATAGCCACTATGTACATATTGTATAGGCATGATAGTGTGTTTTCTATGTGTTTCCTTCGAAGTTTCATACTATCTTTCTTGATCTTGGATTACATTTGATTTGCTGATGTTGGCATTCCCTAATCCATATGTTGGTTATGATGATGGCGCTAGCCATAGTACTCAAAATCCTTCCTCGACGGCATGGGATATTTATGCTCCAAATGGAAAGCTAGTGAGTTTACAAGGGATTTGTATCAGCCACTCAACTAATAATATCACTGTGTATAGCACAACGATCAAATTATTTTTTTCCATTATTTCACATGGAATTCATCATTTGATAGTCATAAAATCGACTCACAACTCGTAGTACTACATTTGAACAATGTCTATTTAGTACGAAGTCCAACTATGCTTCACATGTTTTTAAGGGTTTTCCTTCTGGAATGACATTTTGATTACATTCAATATCAACATATTCCTAGAAGTCTAAACACATTAACTGATGCATTATCCAATTATGTTTTAGACATACATTTGCAACACATGTAAAAATTATAATCAACGTCACACATTGAACAAGAAATAGAGTAAATAGGAAAAATCTCTAGATAAATATATATATAGAGTTTGGTTTCACAAAAATTGTGTCTAAGACACATATGGGCACACGACCTATACTATCGGAATACAAAAGGCCTCCTAGTAGACTAGTGTCGATGATGATCGCGACAACAGACAACCACGCAGAAAACCTTACACAACAACTGACTGATACGCTTAGATACTCTAATGGTGTATCATTGTAAGCGCATGGGGATCTCATTGACCCCAGTCTCTGGAATATTGTGGATCAAACCCTCAACATGGTGCTCTAACTCAACAAGAGTCTCAACTATGTTAAGATCCTACATATCCTTCTCTACCCTTACAGCAACTGCATCTCTTATTGGTGCAAGTTGTGGCTCTCCTCTTCACTGAATATATGAAGATCCTATTGGTCGTAGTGGTACAATATCTACATGTAAATCTATTAGTTATTCTACGATACATTAAAAACACACACAAAATTGTAAAATCAAAAAAAATATTCAAAATGGCATTGTTTTACCTATATCACTCCATTCCTCGCCTTTAGGTAAAATGAGCTTTGGGTCTCCCCAGAAGTCATTTCCATCCTATGGATAGTCCTTAATCATAAAGAGTTGTATCCACAACCATAATGAGAAAGTATGTTTGGAACTCATCGAAGATGCATCCGCATGAAGAGACACGAGATCTACCCATTGCCTCATCTGTGAAACTTTAGGACCTATAAGCTCAAACTCAATGCGTTGAGGTCAACGTAGTGGAATCATATCTAGATAAAATGATATTAGAATGGATCGATATCCAAATTTATTCATTTGCCCATCCTTTTCTCTATGGAGTTGTTCCTTAAAATTTTCTGACACCCCCTCACTCTAGATAAACAAAGTAGGCTATATGCATTCCAATGCATATTTCATTTCGGAATTGGTATCCAAATGCAGAGTAACACTACCATCCAACCTATCAATGATGAAAAGGATCATCGTGGGAGGCAATTGAGTCACATACTTAATCTCTATATTACAACATTTTGTTTCTTGAGAGTGGGATCTACATTGTGCAGCTATGTAATATTTGACGGTTTCACCACCCCTTCTCATCCTGAATAATGAGATAGGATCTCCTCTCTAAGAGAAGCTTTTCAGAAAATAAATTTCATATGCCTCTATCTTGAGAGTATGTGCTCCAATCCTGAATCACTATCCATGTATATCCCATGCCCTGACTAGATATTCTAGTAACTAAAGATGAATTACCATTCCTAGAAGCCATAACAAAATTGAGGAGTACACAATTCCTTAAGGCTTGTATTGTTGTTAGGTCCTTGGAAGAATCCAAGTCTTAGGATTCATGTTCTCTTTCTCTCCATGTTAGAACTATTTTTTCTCTGGTAGGTAGCTGCAATACCATGAGAAGAACATTTAGATTGAATCTTATGCAAAAAAATTGAGAGAAATTCAGGAGAAAAATATAAATCCATTTTTTGAACTACGCCCATTGCGCTTTATTTTAAGAGGACAGAGTAATCCAGCACATTTTCCCTTCCCGAAAGGGTGTGGTGAGGTGCTCTTCCCAATGTGACACAGGAAATCCTATCACTCCTTTCGATACAGAAAGGGTGTGTTGGAGCTAGGGCGCAAATCTAAAACCCCAAATTACTGAAAACTCTAAAAATTTTGCATGAAATGGAAAATGGAAACTATGAAAAGAAAGAACAAGGACAGATCTCCTATCTGAAACTAACGACACTTGAAATGGTCCACTAGATTGGTTGTAATCGCCTACTAAAGTTCGAGGGTAAAATGAGAAATGGTAAAAATGAATTTACTTTTTGCCTATTCCTGGTAAATTTCATTATTATTTTATTATATTTTTATTATTTTTACCTAATTTTACCATATTACATATATTTTGAATCTTTTGGTGATGTTTTGAACAGGTTTAAAGATAATTGAAGGATTTTATGATGCTTTTAAGTTCAATACAAGTCATTTTGATGAAAGAGCACACTTTTATCACTTTTTCTATCTCTATAAACTTACAAAAAAGGAACCCCCTAGAGTCATCTTTCATCTCTTTTAAGACTCCCAAAACATGAAAATATTATCGAGCACTTGCATTTTCGAACTCATTAAAGTAAATGAAAATAAGTTTTCTCAGTATACGTTTAAACCTTTTCAGACTAGGATAAACTATTTATGAAACAGGAATACTTTAGTTGAGCATGACTAAAAGGTTCTCCTAAGTTTCGTTTTATTCCTTTTTGGAGTCAAGAGACTAAATTTACGAAAAGGAACCTTTGGAGTTTTCTTTTATTCCTATTTTTCAAACTCTCTAAACAAGAAAAAATAAGTCGAGTTATACTTTCACTAGACTCGTAAAATCATCAAAAAACGTTGGACTCGTCGAACATGATGATACTAAACCACTCCTTCTCAGGGTTCGTTAAATATTATTAGAAGGATTCATCCAAAGGATGAACTTTTAGATCAAGAATATGTTATCCTCCTCAAGCTTGTCAAAAATAAAGAGGAATTGACAAGAAATGGTTGGGGGAATTTGGAAAATAGGTTACTTAACCTATTAATGAGAGTGATTCACTCTTAAACATGACACTCTTTCACTTCATCTTTGTGATTGTTGGGTTGGGTAATATTCTTTCCTCTTTGGTTAATCATACCATATCAAAATCCTCCGTAATTTATTTTGGGTCAATTTTGTCAACTCTATAAAGTGTTGTCAATATGTTCAAGAGAATTCCTTTAGTTAAAATATACTATAATATCCTTAAGCTTCATTCATGTCTACCCTTCCTGAACCAACTTTGCATCATCATTATTCTGTCTCAAATCTTGATACATGTTTCATGTCATTGATGAGGGATACATGAAGGCCCTCCTATGATGGGTCACTTCCTGTCGACATCAGCTCATTATCTGATAAGTTGACTTAGAAATGCTTGGTGGTACCTTATAGCTTGCCTACCTCAATGGTAAATTTCCTCGCTCTCACTTATGGGTCCTCATCATTGGCCTTCGACCAAAATATTATGTGTGGTGTTCGACTTCATCTCATCTATTCACACCACATAGATTGTACTATAGTACCTTGAACTTCATTATCATTATCGGTAGTTTCTCTCGCATTTGTTAATGCTTTACCTTGTTGGGAGGTAGCTATATGGTGTCTACCATGTTCAACTCCAGCTCATTTATGCGCATGGTTATACTTGTACTATCAAGTGACGAGGTAAAGACCCTGGATCTAGTTTCATCAATTCGGGCTACGATATCAGAATTGATACAAGATTCCAAATTATGATGGATATGATCATTCAAGAAATTCATACAAGCATCGGTCCACACTCTATCATCAATGGATGAGCCTTCTTGATCATTGTGCATGTAATATTGGCTTATATGTTGAGTATGAGTATGCCTCCCTTAGCATTGATATCACGATGATAATATGTATTGTAATAGATGATGATTTTGACATAATTTGTTCTTGAATTGGACTTGCCACAAGGTAAATCACTTCATTCCTCAGCCACAACTTCCGACTGTGTACGTTGGGGGGAATTTTTTACAAGTAATCTTGTCACATCCACTCAAAATTCCTGAAAACCGAATAAATCAACATCCCTGAACACATTTTTATAATACCTTTTCAAAGCCCTAAGCATCACATATCCAAAAAGTTTGACTTTCTAAACCAAAAAACTCAAAAACCATGCTTTTAGAACCAATTCACTCATCATACATGCATGCCTGCGTTGGATGCAAGTTTCATAATTGAGTATCAGTGTTGGTCAGCCGATGTTGCTCCACTCTTCGGGTGCGTTGATTCTAGAAATTCAGGAAAAAAAAATGAATATTTTTCGTACAAAAGCTTCTAAAATGGTTTCAATCATTTACCACAGATAGAGATATAGAACTCCTATATGATCCTATCTTTGAAACCTTATCTCTTATCCCTTGATCTTATCCTCCCTCATATGTGGATCACAAGCATATATTGGTAAATCATAAAGTAGAACTTTCACCCTATATATATACTTCCTCCAATAGAATCTCGGATGGATTTTGGAGATTACTAGTGCCCTTATGTTTCTACTTTGAGCTTAAGGAATCTATCCATTTATGCATTAGGGTTGATTTTGAAGGTTTTCTTTGTGGCAAGGAAGGACAAGAAAATTGGGGAGACATCTACAAAGTCAACTTCTATATATGGTTGTAACTCTCCCCTTTAATTATTAATACAAAAATCACTTTGTTTTCCTATACTTGTTTCCTGTTGATTCTTATGTATTTCAATGACATGTTAAATCATTAAATAGATATATTAGATTATGTTAAGTGGATGTTGTAGTTACTTTGCTTGTTTTAGTCATTTGTGCAGGTTATATTTATAGCACTTGGAGATTACAAGCAAGGAGAAGAGGAGGACTTAGTACAAATTCAAGGTAGGTCTCTTTTCCATATTTCAATCTCTCTAAGGAAACATATATATGTTTTCTCTCTATTTTTCTAGATCATACACTAAATCTAGAGAATTCATTTTTTTCACAGAAGTGAATTTTCAATATAATAGGTTCCATTCTTTTCGGTGTGTTTGTTATGTTATCACTATGTAATTTCTATGGTTGTGGGAGAAAACATAGAGGTAACATCAAAACTTCTTTTAAGTCTAGAAGTTATCCCTTATAAACTCAAAGAGGGATCTCTCTGTCAGATTTAGCTTTGTTTTCTGGAAATTTTAGGCTAGTTATGATTATGTAATTGTTTGTTTGATTAACTGTAATTGATTTGGTTGATTTGGTTGATTTAATGCCTATACTTCCATTGGGATATGGAGTCTATAAAACTAACATGGATCTATATCAAATTTTCAAGGAGTTTCACAGGGCAAGGTAGGTGAACAAGTTGGATCTTTTAGATTTAAAATGGCATGCAATAGAAGAAAAAGAAATATTCAGTTAAAGTTAAAGAGAAATTAAGAATTCCTTAACTTTACATCAGAAGAAAACATTAAAATTACCTACAGCTAGAATCAGAGTGTATATTTCAACAAGTTCTATTCGTCACAGTTTCTATAAGGTAGTTAAGATCTAAGAAAGTACAATAATGGAAACAAAGAAATAACACATAAATGATTAGAAGCACTTCACCAATTTTTCCAACACATGAATCCTGTGAATAAATCCTTTTATTAATGATCAGTCCATCAACTGGTAAAAGTACAATATCTTATGGAAAGCGAGAATTAACAACCAACCTATAATACTTCGAGGTCTGAAATTTTTATACTAAAATTCACAAAAAATCATGTCACAATCGACCAAGGTATATTTAGCAAAATCAAAAACAAATTGTATGTTCTAAAACCTAATAGGATAGGTTGGAATTGCTTGAGAGGTGGACCTGATTTGAAGGAAGTTGTCACTGAGTTGTCCTTTTTGTCTTTGCTGCATTGTTGATCCTTTAACTACATTTGGAGTTATTAGGCTTACTCTAGTAACTCACACAAATTATCCCCTTTCTTCATATAGAATTGACAACTTTGTTACCTTCCTTTAAATTTCATCTATTTCGCTATATTTGGAAAAAGTGGGTTTTACCACAAAAATATGATTCACCTCATGCTGTATGTAAAAGTCATTTTCCATTTCTTCAAGGAAAGCTTTTCCTGTCAAACTTCCCTTTATACTCGCGAACTTAGAGTTGTCTCTGGCCACTTATTTCAACTTCTTATTGTAGTCCTCTTGTGTGATTAATTTATCATTGATCACAAACACACTGGGAAATCCCTTTTTTTTCAGTACTTCAATCCTGTTGAAAAACCTGTTAACCCCTATTTGTATTCCTTGGCATTTTTATTCTAATTGCATAATGAGGTTCTTTTTTGTCATAACCTTCTTGACTTCTAGGATAGTTTCAGTACTGTCCTCAATTCCTATTTCCTCCAACTCATATTTATTATTGGATATGAGGAATTTGATGATATTAGCAGCTTCAGTAGGCTTTTCACCCATCTTCCCTTTGATGTCTGTAATAGATTTTGTGGATTTTTGTATTAGTTCCTTCTACTCAAAAATGATTTGGATGGATGACCAAATCTCATTCATGGAGTTGAGTATGCTTGTCCATATGTTTTCCTTGGCTTGGGCCAAGGTTTGGCTTATGGTTGAATCTCTTTATTCTTTCTGTATCCTTTCTAGTAGTCTTTGGTATCTTTGTGCTTCAGCCAAGTGTGCAGCTTCACTTATGTTTTTTTGTTCCTGCAAAGCTTTTAATTTCACTTACAGTTTCTTTATCTCTTTTTTTTGTATTGACATGATTTCTACGGCCTAAGTTAATTGTTTAGCAGCATCTGAAGGTTGAGTTTAAGGAATTGTTGATGTTGTAGCACCTGAATTGGGTATTGTTGTGAGGGGTACTGCATCCAAAGGAACTATGGCCACCTGTGGATTTTGTTCCTTCTCCTTAATCAAATTCTCCATTTCTGCCTCCATTTTCCTGATTTAAGCATTTTTCTCCATGATTAATTTCAACATATCTCCTTTCTATGTTTTGGACTCTTCTATATACTTGGTCTGTGGATATTTTGTTGCTCGCAATTTTAGTTGCTTCCTCAGTGCTGCAATATCATAATTTTTATTTTTAATTAGTTCTTCTGTAGCCTTCACATTTTTTGGATCATACACCATTTTAATAGCCATATATTCCAATGATTTGATCCTCATGTCTTTAGCCAAAGAGGATTTATTTTCCATCTTCATATGAGATTGGATATTTGAAAGAGACACCTGCAATTTTGACACAATCATGGTTGTGTTGGTTAGTGTAGACCAAATCATCTCACCAGTCTGTTTATGCATCTCCATTTGATCAATGGGATGAATTTCCATGGTGTCAAATTCAAAGGATGTATTTTTGTATATTGTTGTTATCTTTGGTTGTGGAATTTGAGGCTCTAGGAAGGCCATCCTTTTTTCTGAATCAAAGGCTGATAGAAGCATGCTTTGTGAACTGGAAGTTTGTTTCCAGAACTATGTATAGGTGTTATTCTTGAGAATCTCATTCTTGAGCTTAATCTCTTTGTATCTCTCAAAGATACTCTTCTCCTTTTCTCCCTCAATAAGCTTAGAAGTTTGGGGTGTGTCCGAATGACCCTGTGGCACTGATGTCATTACTGGAGATGTTATAAATTTTCTACCTGATTGTGTTGAAGATAATGGTTCTTTGATGATCATGGTAGCTCCTTGTTCTACATTCCTTTCTAAATATATTTAGGGCTCATCTTGGTCCTATTTCTGCAGATGATTTTGAACTCTTTACCTGCATTTTTCGTAACTGAAGGTGATTCTTCCTCTCTTTGCCTCTTCTCTTATTTCTCTTGTGGAGTATGAGTCTGTGAATTTGAGGTGGACACAGGTTGCTCTTCAGCTTTTTACAATTTTTTCTCTGTCCATGTCAATTAATTCATATACCTTTCAATCTCTGGCCTCTGAGTGTGGGTATAAGGAGTGGTTTTGTGCTCCACCCTTTACATGGAAATTAGGCTGAGAGGATCATCCGACCATGTAAAACTCAGATTAAACTCCATTTCTTTAAGAAGCTTGTCTGCTTCTTCTCTTGATGTCCTGTTGTTGCAAAAAAGGGGCCAACCTGTGTTTTAATCTTGAACTGGGATTTCTTCTTTGCTGAGACAAATGAATTTCATCAAATTTAATCATTTGTCTTATATACTCCAGGGAAAATACTCTCATTGGGAGGTATTTGAGCAACTTGTATGGTGGAAATTCACACGCATACACCTTGATCTCTATATAATTTTGATATAGGTACCAATCACTGGTTCTAGCTTGGTCTGTCAAATTGATGACCTTCATGATTTCTTCACTGATTCTTGGTTCTACATTATTGTTCAACATGCTCATCATTGGATGAATAAATTTTTCAATGTGTTTCTTGAATGTGTATTCCTCTTAATCTTTCATCACCAGGGAAGTCCAATAAATTACTGACTCTTCTAGTTTCTGCAGTGAAAACTTGAATCTGTTTTCTTAGTAATAAATGAACATATAAACAAGAATGGAATCATACCTGAATACTCCTTCAGTTGGTAACTTAAGGAGTTTCTCATGTATACTGTCAGCTAAGAATTGACTGAAATTAAAAATGGTTGAAGGATTATGGTATGTAGAGAATACTGACAAGAAACCTAAGAGGGGTTCATCTGCCCATTCATCAAAGTAATAGCCTAAAAGGTAGGACAACACATACATTATTTGTTTTGCCTAATTTTGGAATATGGAAGAGGGATAAGGTGGATTTTTCCTAGGCAATTAGGTATGTTTAGGCAAGAAAATATCAAAAATCTGTGCTATCTTGTAGAAATTTAATTTCTGGTAGAGTTTAGTCAAGGTTTCTATAGAAAAAGGAGTGTTGGTTTCTACAGTAGGGGCTTGCATCATCTGATCAATGTTTTCAGAGGTGATGGTCAATAATATTTCTCCACTTGGGGCTATAATGGCTCTCTGGTTTGGTACGTAACAGGCCTAACATTTTCTAACAAACTCTGGGGAGTGAAATTTCTAGGGAAAAATATAATCATGCAAATTGGACTCCCATAGTCCAATTTCATCATATTTGTCAACAAATTTTTCTTCGAGCCAACAATAGAGTTTGAAAAGATCAAACTCACACTGAGTCTCTATGATTTTATAATATTTGTATGCAAGAAGAATGTGATCGAGGTCTACAAGGGGAGGTAACATTAGTTTGACAGAGTCTTTAGTGTTCTTATTTTTTGGAGGCATCTTGTTAATGGGAAATTAAAGAGACAAGAGAAAATTGTGAATAACTACTAGGTATTTTACCTATTTGTAGGAGACTGGTAATCAAATTGGGCTTTTCTTGTGGTTGATCAAGTGCTTGGTCAATTGAAGAACATCATTGGGTGCATGAATACTTGAAGAAAAGGTGGAATGAAAGAATCTGCAACAGAAAAGGGAAAAAATGGTGGTGCAATGGATTTTTATCGTGGTGGTAAGGTTTCCGTTAGGGACGCAGAACTGTTAGAGGTTTGAACAATTACCTCGGAAAGTAATTTAATAGGCTAACGTTTATGGCAACACGTCATGATGACAGTGGAGGGGAGCGCACTGGAAGGAGAGTGTGAAAGGGGGTGGTTTAGTGGATTTTGTAGGGGGGTCAAGGTGGTTTGTAGTATTGAGGGGGGGATGCGAAATGATGAGGGAATGACACATCGCATGGAACCGGCGAGAGTGAAACCACTTTTCGGAACCCCCCTGTCGATAAAGGTAGAATGGCGAGGGGGGGTCGAAAATCACTATTGATCGTAGATCTGGCGAAGTGAAAATCGGGTGGCTGGAAAGAGCACATGAATTAACTAGAAGCGACAAACACCTTTTATCTTTTGCTAACTTTATTACATGGGCGGAAAACTATGGATAAAAATATTTACATTGTAAACTTTTGGATGATAGTGTAAATCATGCAAAACCTACATTTTTACCCTTTGAACCTTTTTTCCTTCAACTTTCTCCTAATCCTAAGACTAACCCTTTTTTATCAGACCTAAGGGTGCATTTAAACTTGCAGACCCTTGTTTTATTTCTTTTGTAAAAAAAAAATACCTAATATATCTTATTAGCTTACTCCTTCATTGATTTAGCTTAAAAATTTGAATCAACCTTATTCATATACCTAACTAACATTAGCCAAGATTAGACAAGTTGGCTAACCGTATTCTCTAATATAATTAACAAATATTTAAACTTGTTTGACCATGATTAATTTGTATGGTTCAAACAAATGACTCGGGGTTGTGGCATTTTCAATAAGCTTCATACAACATTCACTTTATTTAACAGAATCAAACTATCTATAAAGTAGTGCCATTTAAACTTGCAACACTTTCAGTCCTATTTTTTTTCTCTTTTATGTGTTTTTCATATTTATTTTTATTATTTCTCTATTTTTTCTTTTATTTTTATTTTGTTTCTTTCATTCTATTTTTTTTTCAAATACCCTCTTTTCATTTTTCTTTTATATTTTTTTGGAAATCATTTGCAAATTGAAATATCATTTCCAATTTCATAAAACTGAGATAAAATATCCAATCACCTTGTGATCCTATAAATTATAGGACCCTAACAATGGCTCTAGCTGGGGATGGCACCTTTTCTAAGAAGTGCCCAGAACCTGTAGCCAACAGCCTTGAATGTTTTGTTTCAGAAGTGTTTGCATTTGATTTATTTTTGTTGTTGTAGTAATTATGGTGGCACATCAATCATGAGCTTAGGGCCTTCTCTACGGATTTAAACTTCTATCAATAGGTAACCCAATCAAAATAGTAAATATAGTGATATTTACAATGAACTTATCTAAGAAACACCTCTATTCTTGTGAAAAATAATTTTTCAGCATCCTGCCATTCACAGGTCCACCAAGTATCTCTTTTCCATCCAAATATTTGAGGAAAAATGCATTATGACCTTTGAAGGCATAGATGATATATAGTCCTTTCCACATATTATCAAAACTTTCCATGCTTGCCTTTATCCTCTATTCTTGAATCCCATTTTAAAATATTGTCACCCAACTGAAAGTCATCTACCTTGGTCCTTCTGTCATAAATATTTTTTACATTTTCTTGGATAAATTGTGTTTTTTTATACACTTATTCCCTAGATTGTTGCATCTAAATGGTTTGATTTATCCTGAATCTCTGACTACCATTTGGTTCCACCTGCAACTCCTGTATTATTTTCATAACTGGAACCCCTAAAGAAGATGGGAAAACAACATCCATTCCATAAACTAATTGGTATGGTGACATGCCAATTGATTTCTTTGTGGTGAGCCTGTTAGCCCACAATGCATTTAACAACTTGTTATGCCATGACTTCTTGTTGTCTTCTAGCAGCTTTTTGATAATGTTAACCAAACTTTTATTTGAAGATTCAGCTATAACCCATTACCCTGAGGGTAGTAAGCAGTTGAATGCCCCAAACCCCTAAACCATCTCTTAGGATCTTATTAGTAGTGGTCTTCCAATACAAATGTCCACGGCAGTATCCTTCATGAAATTCCTGTATAATTTTTTTTTGCATCATCCTTCATTAAAGATTTTAGTAAAATTCCACCAGCATCTTTCCAATATAAATTTTTATCTAAGATACAAAATTTCACATCCTTTAGCTTAAGAAATATAGCCTTTGTCTCGGTCAAACCAGAAGGATCTTGTAAATTTAATAATACAAAAATGAGGTCTACATACTAGGGTGAGGTTGTCAAAGCCTCATCTATTTATGGATTCGACTGCTCCTCTTGATCATTTAATGCAGCTAAAAAATTAATATCCAAAGCATGAAAATTAGACTCAACCATTAATTTGGTTAATCCCTATCCCATAATGAGATTAGTAGGTTTAATTTAAATATAATATTCAAGAATAATGGCAATCCACTTACCTATTTTCCCATCTGGTCCATTTTGAGTCAGGATATCTTTAACCATAGAGTTTGGGACAAAAGCAATTATGTGAGAATGAAGAATATATACTCTTAAATCCTTAATTTCTTTTATTAGATAAAATTCTTGTTTTTCCATTATATTTTATTTTAATGCAACATCTCTTAGAGCCTTGCTAAAGAAAGTAATGGGCTGCTCATATCCCTCATTGTTTTTCTGTAAGAGAACTGTTGCAACAGTGTGTTCATATGTAAATGAAAAGATTATAAAATATTTTGAAAAGTCAAGGTTGATTAACACAGGTGCTTTTGTTAGAGCTTGCTTAACTTGGTCGAATGACTACCTAGATTCAATGTTCCAACTTATTTCTATGTCTTTCATTAGCATATTTGTTATGTTCCTGAGGAGTTCTGCCAAGCTGGGGATGAATATTCTTAGAAATTTTATTTTACCAATAAATGATTGAATTTTTTTAACATTTCTAGTATGACTTATTTTCAATATGGCTTCAATCCTACTGGGATCAATCCTAATACCCTCTCTGGAAATTATATGCCCCGAAAGATTTCCTTCTTCAAGGCCAAATAGTGTGTGCTTGGGGTTAAGTGAAATTCCAAACTTCCTACACTTCTCAAAAACTCTCCTCAAGTGTAACAAATGCTCTTCATTTGTTTTGGAATAAATTGTGATGTCATCTAGATGTATGACAATAAATCTTCCAATTTCATCAACAAAAAGCAATATCCATTGCTCTCTGAAATGTGGCTCCAGCATTCATTAATCCAAAAGGAGCCTTCACATACATGAAGGTACCCCATGGAATAGTCAAATTTGTCTTATCCTAATCATCATGGTGAACCAAAACATGGTTTTCACCCGAAAAATTGTCTAACAGAGAAATCCTACTGGAGGCAACTACCTTTCGCAAAATGTGATCCATCTTAGGTAAAGGGTAATTGTCCTTTAGTGAGACTTTACTGAGGTTTTTAAAATATATACACGGTCTGATTTCACCTGTTTTCTTCCTTGTTGGTACCAAATTGGAAACCCACTTAGAGTACCTAATAGGTACTATACATTTTCTTGATCTCTTTCTCAATTAAAGACATAAATATTGGGTTTATCCTTCGAAGTTTTTCTTTAAAGGGTTTTTGATATTATTTAATAGGAAATTTGTGTTGGATTATGATGGTGTCATAATATTTTAAGTCTTCATAACTCCATGCAAACACATCAGTGAATTATTTGAACAGGCCAATGTATTTCTGCTTTTCAGCAAGTGTTAATTATTTAGAAAATTTTATCATCTTTGGGTATTTTTCACTTCCTATGTTGCATTCTTCTACATCTGCTCATGTGGGCTCAATCTTGGGTTTCTTGGCTACATCATTAAATTCAAACAACTCTTCTAAGTGAACCAATGCTATGGGTAAAAATTTATTTTTTAATTGGAGTATTTCTAGTTCCTTTATTTCTTGATCTATTTCTATCCATTCTACTTTATATACATTTTTATTTACATGATTGCCTAACTTGTTATCTACCTTAGGATTTACAACTACCTTACCTTCTAAATAACATTCTACATCTATATTTTCTTCTTCAAACTCACCCTTGGATTGCAGAAAATGTTCAATTTGTTTATCATTCCCAAAGACTTGCCAATATATAACATTGTCTGGGACAGTTGGCCTGTGTTTCACTTCCACTATGTATTGACGATTGGGATGGGGTATTTTATAAGTACTGGTAGAAATGGCAAGACTATCAGCAAGAATATTATGATTTCTAGGGATCATAGAGAGGTCATATTCCACAAAACACTCCAAAAAATCTAGAACAACATTTTGGCATGCTCTTAATCTAGGGTGTTTTGCATAATATTCTCCTTTTACCTATTTTATTATTAGCTCAGAATCCCCATGAACGAAAATTATTTTAGCAAGAATTTTTTTAGTAACTATAATCCTATTATTAATGCTTCATACTCAGCTATATTATTTGTGCATTGTAAGTTAAGCTTGTATGAATGTCCCTCGGCATGATTAGTTTCTGAGTTTGAAACCCAAACTCTTGCTCCCAAGCCTTCTTTGCTAATAGCTCCATCAAAGTCCATATTCCAAATAGGTTCATGTTGTATATCATGTTCCACTGTTATTGTTTGGTATTCTTCTATTTCACCGATATCAATCCCTGAGTTGGCAATCTGAGTGTTGATGTCCCCATCATTATAGAGAATGAATGATTCAACGTATGAATGGACATAGTAAAGAGGATAGTTGTGTGGCTTGTCTTGGCTACTTACCATGAACTTCATCAAGGTCTCCCTATACAATCTCCTTTGTTGACCAAAAACTAGTATGGTATCAAAGGTCATGTACATCTGTAGGGTTCCTTGCAACTTAACTCCCCATGAACGTGACAACAAACATGCATTTAGGGTATTTATAACCACTATATCCAAACTAGAAGTGAATTTTTTCCACACACACAAGACTTGAAAGGACCAAGAGAATTCTACCTTCTACAAAGCAATGCACAAGAAATGTTAATAGAGGCCCCACAACATCTTCGATCCCAGTTGGAAAGTACTCACCTGTCCAGGGACTACACATGCATTTTGTCAAAATGAGTTTTTAGATTATGTCTATTTTTAGCATATGGATCATGGACCGAGCCGTAAAGATGCTATTCTTTGAGGATTGGTTTATGTTGGTAAAAGATGGACCTTCATTTTTAGTATTTAGGTCGTTTTCCATTTTAACGCGGCTAAAACAGAACAATATTATTTATCTTTAATAATATTTAGACTCTAAACTTCAAATACTTCTCTTGGAGTACTTCACTAATTTTGACAAAAGTAACAACAAGGATTGATGTCATGGGTTAGGTGGACACGATGGTTGACTTCATGAACCCATGTGAGAGTTCAGGAGTTTAAGGGCAATGATGGAGACAGGTTCGTTAACCTTAGTTGAACTAGTTGTATTTAGTTTAATCCTGTTAATAAAACTAGAGATGAGTGGTGAATTAATAATTTTAATTATTAAATCATTATTCAATTAAACAAACACATCACCACCTGGAAGAACAGATACTTTGGGTATTATGTTCCAAAGATAGATGAAGTTGAGATAGCTATCATTGTGTCATTATTGTGTATGAGATTTGTACCATATTTGGAGGAATTGCTGTAATGAGAATCATGTTGGATGATATTTTGAACTGGATCTCATATTATATCCTTTTAGTATTATGAATAGAGGGCAGTGCAATTAGTGGATGGTGTTTTTGAATCACATTTGTTCTTTTAAAACCAAGCTAGTTTGTGTGTAGCTTGTGAGATAGTACTGTAGCACTTGTGAGGAGTATTGTGCTATGCATGTTGCATGTCTTCCATATAACATAAAACAGTAGCCAGGGGTTTTCACCTATGTTTTCCATACACACCTGGTTAAATGTGTGATGAATTGATGTTCTATTGTTTCTATTCTTTCCGTACGTACTAACCCAGGTTAGGATTATATGCATGCAATTCAAAATTGATAATCAACAATCTTGATTGAATAAGTGATTTATTCAGCAAATTTCCATATGGTATCAAGAGCTATGAACAATTTTTTAATTATGGTGATTATAAACATGATTTCTTTATTAGCTCTCAGACATGGCCATAGCTCTGATTCATCTTTCTTCACAGCATCCAAAGCTTCAACCAATTCCATTTGGAACAATTTTCTGTCTTTAAGTGTACATCGTGCTGCATTGAAAGTATTGTAAGAAACTAATCGCATTTGTGTTCTTGGTGCCAAGAAACACCATTTAAGCCCACTCGAATATGCCCTCGAAAGGAAGTTCAATTATACAAAGGGAAGACCAAATGGAGGTTGTATTAATATACAATGGGCTATTAATCAGAGAAAGAGACCTTAAAAAGCCTACTTGGAATGATGTCACTTGTGGAATCCCGCAAAGGAAGGTAAGCAAAATGTCGATGATTCTCAAGCAGGGTTAAAGACCATCAGATCTCACCGTAAGGGAAAGAGATTCTCCATATTTAGCCAAGGCGCAACAGATTTAAGAAATGCAAGAGCGAATGGAGAATTGGTGCCCAAGGATAGACCACCATGACAGGCGTAAGCAGACTCACAAATACCCTCACGTTCACTTCCACAGAATAGCCTGAAAGTGTGGGGGGTGATCATCGAAGAAGAGGATCAGCTGGACCTCGGGGTTTCTCGGTCTTCTCGCGCTTTCTGGCATTCGCCCACCCGGCCAATGGTCGTGAGTGGGAGTTCGCCGGGATGGGAGCGATCGTGGGTCGTGATCTCACAAGAGGAGACTATACTATTAGGGACAACTCATACCAAAGGTATCGATGAAGAACAGCGTTGTCGCAACAAAGCACAGAAGCGTGCGAGGGTGCTCACTGGACTCGTTAAGATGGCAAGAGTGTACGCGGTCCACACAAGCGATCACACGACTGCGTGAATAATACGCCGCTAATTGCCCAAAGAAGAAAGAACAAGGCGCCTACCAGACGATTGTGAGGTTTTGCTCAACGATGAGCCGTACTTCATTCATTTACGGGCGTTGTCTAGCAGCAACAGACTAGGTGGTATATTTATAGTGAAAGCCTTTTCAAAGACGGGGAGATGTGTTATTTTCACAGACTGTGGAGAAAGGTCCTCCCTGCAGATGTATGAGTTGGGCGACGTGACTATACAATGCGACCTGATTGTACCATAACTCCTTTCTATATATAAATTCATTATTTTACATGTATTGTATAAACAAGTCTAACAAAGAATTGTCTGATCTCAGTCACAATGTTAGAGAAGACAAAGGGAAGGCTGAGAAGGAAATGCCAAGGCAAATGGACAATGGAAGGTTGGATTTAGCACCTCACAAGAGCAACAGGATGATGTCTATGGGAGCTTCCTACTATTGGAAAGAAGAAGAGACAATCGTAGCTTGAGAGGGAGTACAACAAAGCAGAAAGACATGCAATTGAAGCTGAGAGGGAGCAAGTGTTGCATGCAAAGACAGACACAATTGAAGCTGAGAAGGGAGCAAGTTTTGCATGGTGAAAGTGAACCCTGATGTGACAGCGCAAGAGGACCGTGGAGGACGGCGCAAGAGAAATCCCTGCCACGCAGGGACCACACATACCACCAGGAGAGAAGAAGGCATGATTAATCCGTACAGAGCCCCTAAAAGAATCCTTAGATGGTGTGGATCTCATGGGAGTTGAACTCTGGCCACAGCCTGTTGCAGCAGCAGCACCCAGTTAGACATGCAGCAGTATCAAAGCATGGCCGGTTTTACGCACTCACATGGATCAGAGGCTGGAGGCGGGGAGGCATATTGCACACTAACAACATGGCCCCTGGCGATGTGCAGCTACTATGAAGTCAGCACTGTTTATGATGATGTACCAATGTCTGAGGCACAATGGAGCCTATTCACCCCTAGTTATGAGTGATGCATGGAGTCAGTATGTTTCAGCCTATGTTAATGCAGTGAGTTGCATGTCATATATTTATATGTTGAACATTGCAATGTAGCAGTTGAAGTATACACCTAAACATCATTCCCTTGATTCCAGTTGGAAAGTGATCACCCAAACTAAAATTAAAGTGATTTTTTATTTAAAGTCTATTTTATCATGTCTGTGTTTTTAGACATGCCTGCTCACCTATGAGCGTGAGCTGACATTTGTGATTATTACAGTTGGTAAAACAGACAGTCCCCCATTTTTAGACACATAGGTTCTGGTTTGTTTTCAGACCACCTGTCTAAACAAGAACAATGTCATTATTTACCCTTAATAATATTTGGACTCTAAACTTCAACATTTTGTTAACAAGTTTGGACCCCTATGCGGCCCAAAAGACTTATGCTTTTCCAGCCAAGGAGCTGGTCACATGGTTGACTCAACAGAACCAAGGCAAGTAGTTTGGTATTTGTTGTTTGATGAGATGGTATTCTGCCATTCAGTTGGAATTGTTATTTAGTTTAATCGGCTAATACACTAGAGAGTGAGTGTGAATTAATTAATAATTTATTCAGTTAATTATTAACTCATTATTTAACTAACAACACACCATAGCTTAACTCATGGCAGGATAGTTCAGTTAAGCATGCTGGAAAGAGGTACAGCGTTGAGATAGCTTACCGCTCAGGACATACTCACCAAAGGACATTTGCACCACACTTGAGGAATTACCCATGAGGACTACTGCCAAGCTGGTAATATCAAACCCTTGGATCTCATTGCACTGCCTCACCATATGAGGCAGGCAATTAGTGGATGTGTTTGAACCTTGCACTGTCTGCCTGCTTGTTTTGTGTGTGTTTTATAGTAGTAATGTATATTTGTGATGGGACATTACCCATGGCCGCCGTGCGTTCTCCATATATGTGTTAGCTGAGGGGTTTTCAGCCATAATCTTTCCCCACATACTGTGTTAAATGTGTGATGAATCTAATGTTTTCATTTGCTTTCATTCTTTCCGTACACACATAATCGTAATAGATTATGTGTGCATGCACCCAAAGTGATGTGGTGATTGAGTTAATCTCGATTGAATAACATTTATTCAAATTTCTACAAGAGTATGTTTCTACTTCATTTGCACTGTGCTTAAAGTTGATCACCTCAAAATTAAAACGATACCAGCTGTAGCATTCTTGGGAAAGGTGATACTTGGAGGTCGACCTCGAGGTCAAACCAAGATTGCACACCGGAAAGGTTAGGATTTCCAGCCAAAATGGAGCCATAAATAAATGAAAATATCTTCTCAAACCCTTGAAAACCCATCTTAAATAATATTTCCACAAAAAACTAATCAGAGAAAAGAATTTTATTATTAGCACAAAATCACATTACATTTAATAAATCGTAATAGTTTTTGTCCATCACTTATTATGGATAAAACCTCATTTAATTTTTACAATCTATCCTATTTAGTCGTAAAACACATATTTTAAAGAAACATTTACCAGTAACAAACCCTAGGAAACCCACATTCGAGAAGCTATGATTTCTTGGAATTTGGTTAGCTACATCATACTTGAGGGGTCCTAACTCTAGGTTCGTAATAAGCCAACAAACCCACATCATCGGGCCTATTTGGAAGGACCGCCTGTGCAGCTCAGCCTCACCCGGAAGTAGTATGGGTGGGTGTTGAACCATGTTTCCGCACCCCTGCGAAAGGACAAAGGCAGGCCGTGTCCTCGTTTAGACGTATCAGTCTCCTGTGGTTAAACATGGGTCCAATTGCATCCCACGGCTCATATATAATTATATGCTTCATAACATCAACAATGTTACAACTCAACATAATATCCATCCATCTTAATGATACAAACTTTAATAGACATAACCATAGTGGGAACATCCATTAACTATTTAGACCTTCGTAGTGCAAATATAGAAAATTTCATAATGTTGAATACTAGCAATCTGTTCACACTACGTATTCGTATCTAATAAGCACAATCCCTGGTATTCATTCATCCATCAACCTTCCTTACAATTCCTCCCAACCTCGTTAGCAACAACCAAGCCAGGATCTCATCTTACCAAAACCTTAAGTGAGACTTTTACACAACATATTGCTCTCAATAGTCATCCAATTCCACCTCTTAAACTGAAATGTCTTTATTAGGGACAATTCTAGCCAACATTTTGTTATCCCACCACAGTTTTTACCCTAAGACCAGCCTTTTAACCATTTAATGTATTTAGGCTGACCCACCCTAAAATTTCCACAATGTTATTAAAAAGAACTAAAATGGGACTATTTGTGAGCTTTTTAGAGACTCTATTCCAATAGTCCCCTGCAATGACAATCTTACCCGTCCCGTAGTCACCCACTCTGTGCTGCAGCACCCATGATTGTGAACACAGGTTTGAGCCGACTCTCCATTGACAAAGCTGGGAGGAACATGCAGAAAGCTACTGACTGCCTTCACTATTTGTAAACTTTTCTAAACGATGAATTGGGTCTGAGGTGTTGCTGAATTTTCCGTGATGTTTATGCAATTGGTCAGTTTTATAACAAGATCACTTACGACAAATGTCTGTTAATGCCTATCATGCCAGGATTTATCCCTAGCTTTTTTTACCCATCACAAAATTTGATAACAAACCAATCTTTTCTAATGCCACCATGTTGTGCTTTCAATATAATGAGCCCATATTTGTGAATGCCACAATGCATAGGTTAGGGACACACATTTGCTGCATGATGTTTCTTGACCACCTGCACCACCATGTATTTTTTGCAGCCACCTTGAAGTTTAATAGGAGCATGCAAATATCCTAGTTTATCACGATCGGCATGAACCTTCACATGCCTGCCTGCACCTCTTGTTGAAAGTTCAACAACCCCATTGTCTTGGGGATGGTATGGTGTACTCTTGGTGCTGTGATCTGGTAATTTTTTGCCCAAGCTTAACTGCTTAATACTAGCACCAGATTTTCTCGCTCATTAGGACTTTCGGGTGTGCCCAAACATGGTCAGAACGACCAAAGATGAAGTGCGTATTAGTACGTCAAGAAATCTTTCTGCCTATACCCTCACCACTTCCCGTGATGGTGCTTAGTGTAAGTAAAGTGATAATGTTGCATGCGCCAGCTTTTCTACTGCATTAATGGGTCCTATAAAGTCAATGGGCTCATTTATCGGTGTTCGCAGGGGGCCGCTTTGGGGCTTAAATGCATATGATTGCATTGTCGTGGCATCCACTATTGGTAGGTATCACATATTCTAAATAGTGGTAGGAATCATGATGTAGGGTAGCCACCACAAGCCAGCCCAAAATATTCTGCGTCGTAGCCCTACCTACGCAAAGTTGAAATGCGCTGATGGCAAAGGAGACGGCAAAGGAAGAACACCCGAGGCAACAAAAGGAGAATTAAGGAGTAGCACCCACCGATGACCGTACGAAAACAAAGAGAGCATAAGACAAGTAGCCGAGGAATGAGACAAAGGTGAAGGAGGAACACGACTCTAGTGGGTGACCGCAACATTGTTGGGGAGAACACATCAATTCATTCTCACAGCACTGAATCAAGATGAGGAACAGAACTCAACGTAGCGGAGTTCTACGATAGAAAAGAACTCGTTGAATTGAAGGCGTAGAAGATCGATTTCATAGTGCTACAAGTATAACATAGGGAGTGGATTCTATATACACAATAGAGAAAGGAGCACAAAGAAATCTGGTATGTCAGACATAAAGTAAAGAAGAGACAAAGAAGCAACAAAGCAAGAAAGGAGGAAGAAGGAAGGAAGAAAGAGAAAGAAGGAAGGAGCAACAGAGGGCAGAAAGGTTATGCGCAGGCATGCATGTGGAGTGTAGCAAGAGAAAGTAGCCGTTTAAATTCCTTTAATCGCTCGGTTGCTTGTGAGATATCTATATGTGTTAATCGTAACTTAATACCTAACCGGCGTTTATAATATATACATATAACACAAACTTATTCCGGGAATCGCTTAACCTGCCGAAATACAATGACATAATACAATCCATATTCGTAATCCATCTAACCGAAAGTATACATATAATATAACACAAATTATTCGTAATCACCACCCACATAAATATATATAAACATATATGTGCACAATAATTATAATAAAATCCGAAGGTATTTATATTATATTTATAAAACAAAGTTTCGACAGTGGGACCCTCCCAATCGCAATTTGGAGACTGCATGAACATGCAACCAATCGAGAGTTGCGATTGCGATTGAAGCCCTTGGATTCGATGGTGTATAAACGGGGATAACACATATTTGAGTTACCAACAACCGCATCGGCATTGGTCAACGATCGGAGAACATATGAGTTGTGATCGATTGGAAGTCCTGACTCGGCGGAGGTATGAATTGTAACTAAACTTGTTTAAAGTCCTTTCCCAATCGCATCGACAAAATACAATGAATATACCAATCGTTAACACATATTAAAATACTTACAGCCATTGAAGCATGGACCTGATGTGGCATTATACGATGGATTTAATAGGTTCAATCGCATCCGGATCTTAATCACAATTTAACCTTTCATCGATTTTATCGTACTTGTGGTATTATGTTGCGATTGAAGTGATGACCCGATGGCATTATACAATGGATTTATAGGTTCAATCGTATCCTGGATCTTAATTTTAACCGTAACTTTTCCATTGATCGTACGTACTCAGTATGTTGGCTGATGGCGTGATCTCATCTCATATGCGGGAGTTAATATGTGCAAATCGTATCCGTGTTCGACTGTAACCGGAACTTTATACTTGTGCCTTCGATTGCATTTGTTCAAAGTCTTGACCATTGCACTATGAGTCATGTTTTATGTGGTCAAGGTCGGCATTTGATCAATCTAATCGCAAGTTTTGTTCGACACCACCATCCGCTCGACGGAGATGTGGGGTCAATTTCTTCATATATTAGAGGTCGTGATTTGATTTATTGATTGCACATAAGACCACCAACATAAGGTGGATATGTATTGTTTATATAAAATAATTGTTGTGAGTTATATAAAACATGGTTACAAGCTAGTATTAAAACATGCCAATGGGTTCATAGACTCACTGCCCTTGTACCTAATGAGGGGCGATTATTAATGTAATACAATTGTAACATATGTATGTTCCGCTCGTGAACTTGCCACATCAACAAGACACTTGTCAACAAAGGATTGAATTACAACGAAGATCATTTATATATGTTACCGGTATAAAAATAAATAAAAATGCAATACAATTCAAGACATGGCAGAGCCATAAACAAGTAGTTACACAGTAGAGAAGAGTAGGTGACAAAGAGACAAATAGAGTAAAGACAAATGCTAGAACAAGCCAAGAGACAAATGAGAGGAATGAGTTCACATTGTAATCTTACCTCTAAAATGTTTTAATTGTTTTTATTGTTTGTGATGCATTACAAGTTCTCTAAGAGGAAAATATCCCACCGTAATATTAAAAATAAGCACCTACAACATATATTTATAAGCCGAAAAGAGAGATGAGGGGGTAGAAGGGAAAAGAGACATGATCGCCCATTTCGAATTTCGTAGAATACAAATAGTCAGTGAATCTATATTCCTTTGTATAAAAGGGGACATTCAAGAGGAGAGATTGATGAAAATAGAATGGGAAGAGAGAGAGTAAAAGAAACTCAAGATAGTTGAAGGAAAATAAGAAAGTCAAAAGAGGTCAAAGAGTGTGAATATAGAATACATGTATAATTGAGGAGAAAAGAAGAAGAAGGAAGCAAGTTGAGCAGACATGAGACGGTGTCTGAGACATGATGAACAAGAAGAAAAGTATTAACAGAGCCGATATCCAAGGTAAATCGTTATTTTTTTCGAAAGAACAAGGAAGTATTTTACTGTTGTAGTCACAGGCGCTGCCGAGTCGACCGAGGTGAGACCGTAGGTTGTTAAAAACAGATGGGAGTTGGTGCTTCCACATCAAGTTATATTTTGACAAAATTTTCAGTCAGAGTCAACGAGGTTGAGCCTCGCAGGCTGCGTCGAGAAAATTGATGGGAGTTGAGCCTTTGTTGTGGCTTGCAGAATTGAGACAGAGCTCGTAGGCTTCTGCCCGCCGGCACAGTAGAGGATACTTACTTTGCATCACAACAATAATAAGATGTGGTTTTCTCCTTTATGGGTTTCCACCATATCTAGTGTCTCTGCATGTATGTTTATGTGTGTTGATGTATTTTATCTCATCCGTTTGTACTGGCCGCTTCCATATTCAACCGTTATTACATTAAAAAAACTGCCGATAAAAATATTGTTTACATACGAAGTTGACCATGAAATGGCGGTAAATACCTTAAAAGAAAAGTTTTAAAAGTCCATGTATGTATAATCGATTCACCCCCTCTTACTTTGGTTCTGGCGTCCAACAATTATACTTAGCCAGCCTTTTTGGTAAGCTTAATAGCTGAAGGAGATTTAATATTCATGGACTATCAAAATGTATCCGTGCTAAATACAACTAACTTTTCCTAATGGGGAGATAAGGTTAAGACAAGAGATTTATCGATGATCCAGACAGGCGAAGCTGTCATGATTACCATCGTACAGACTCACCTACGTTGAAATAACAGAGGAATGCCAAGGCAAAATGCGATATGACAATTGTAATAAGGACTTTGAGTTGATAATGGATTTAACTTCGGTAAAAAGAAACGACAGAACGTACTTCACACATGGATAGACACTAAGGATTGCAATCGACAATATGATAAGACCAGCAGTGAGAAAATCATGTCAAAAAGAGATTCTCAATAAAATGAAGTACCTGCTATGTGGAATGTAGTAAGAACGAAGAAGAAATTGTACGAAGAAAGGCCAAAATCTCTGAACATCTGCTGAACTAAAAGAAGACTGAAGAATGAAAAACAAAGACCTATTATAAATATGTGACAAGAGAGAGAGAACACTGAAGACAAGAAAGAAAACTGGTTGGCTTGAAGACACACCTTGAAGAAGGAAGGAAGACAGAAGACACTCTTACCACAACAAACAGAGAAAGAAAGTCATGAATGAAAAGATTGGAAGAAGAAGTGATGAGCTCAAGAAAATCCTAGTGCCCAAAGAGAATAACGAATACACCTAATGAAAAGTCGACACCAAATTCTCAATGCCTACACTACTCTACATAAAGGCTGGGATAGGGATATGAAGGAAACCAACAAGTTTAAGATTAAGATAAAAGAATGGTTTTAAAGGCAAGAAAGGAAGAAGCACTTGAAGATTCTCCACCGAAGAAGAAGCTAAAGAAAGAACAAGATTTAAAAAGAAACAAACACATAACCAAGCAACAACATGAGAAGAAGAATGAAGGAAGGAAACAATCACCATTGTGCTCATATGCTCCTAAGGATGAAGTGAATAAATTTGAAGTTTTCAAAGGAGGTTTCATTCTATGAAAATTAGCACATGTTTTCTTGTCATAAAATTGCAGACATAATGCAGCACAAATGTAAGAGAAGGTCTATCAACTCCAAATTCGAAGAAATAGCTGCAGTAAAAGAGAAGAAATCGTCAAGCAAGAAAAGGGAAAAGGCAATTTTCCACCAGTATACAAATCATTTTCTAATAATATCATGCATGCAATGAATTTGGAAATAAATATGTTGATTAAATTAAATCATGCATGAACAGAAATATTATATACTTTGCGCTAAATGCACTCAACAACAAGATGCAGTTCCAAGCATGGTCACAAAGCTAAAGACTATAAACTGCCATACATATTAAAGAACTCTGTACTGGGATGATGAACCAATCCAATCAAACAAAACATGAACCGTAAAGGATACATTATGATGAACTCCTAATAGATATGCGAAGAAAAGAAAAGGGGAGCCTATCATCTCAATAATATAATAAATCCGCCTATAGTCTCTGGGAGTCAGTTTGTACAAAGAAAATCTATCTAGTGATGAAGCATACACAACTTGTGGGGAGAGTAGTTCATATATTTACCTCATGAAATTATTCTAAGAAGATCTCCTTGAACAGCACAACTATGAGACCAAAGAGAAAGAAAGCTCAATAAAGATCTATGGAAGAAGAAGACCATCCTAAACTCACAATAGCCGCAAAATTGTTGGGGATGGAGAATATAAGAAAGGCACCTGACTAGTTAAACTCGCATTTACAATTCCGTATAAATGAGACCCCCCAGTAATATTTATAAGAAATGGCAGAACTTCCGTACAAGAATAATCGTAAACTGCATATGTATGTAAGAAATCAGCAAAGGTTATGGCACAGAATGGCATGGAACCATAGTCACTAATGTGAATGTGGAGCGAAACTGTGGAGTATCTAATCATTATAATATACCTAAAAATGACTATTTAATAAAGAAGACCTATACCAGAACATCGTAGCAAAACCACTATGGTTTTGATTATTTTCAAAGACCACTTTTGGCACGAGAAGCATTATTCAGAGGGCTAGCGATTCCATAAGATTACACGTGGCATAGGTGGTATTGGGCCACTGCTTAACCTCGCGATTTCGGCAAGTTACCCGCACGGGACACCGAGCTTTGAATTTCAGGATCGTTGATTTGAAAAGGGGACATATCCGGCGTAATTATTCGATGAAGATACGACCCGACAAAAGTGCGCAAGATAGAGGAGGTACGGCAAAGAAAATAGTCCGGAAAGCTCATTATAAAGTTTGTTTTTCAAAGCATGATATTAATAATAAAAGTCGGGCGGCGAACTACAGCGAGTGGTGATATTCAATCAAAGGTTTGTTATGAAGTCTGGTTAACATTATTAAAAAGTACTGAAGCCATACAACAAAGAATTGGTATACAAAGTGTGGTATAAAGCAAATAGTGATTCTCGAACCGTCATAGAAAATAAAATGCAGACATTTTTCAAATCAGATGACAAAATAAGTAGCAAGTTAATGATGCCAAGATCGTACGATATATTGATGATTGTTGTGGAACAGTTGGAAGATCAATAGTGGAACTATGGGTTCATGCAAGTTGTACCAATTTCTCGCATGGTTTATCAAGGTAATATCAATTTGTACTAGGCACAGTCGATATCTATCAACAGAACATTTAAAGAGTTATCATGGAACAACAATATGATACAGTCCTCAAGATCAAAGAACTATGCAAAAAACCTTTCAAGCACAAGGATTTATAGGGTTGTTTTTGAAGAGCAAAGGCGTGAAATTCATTAGTCTTTTATACTGAAATATTTATTCATCTCATGAATAAACAAGCTCCTGTGTAGACTATTTATTTACAATAACAAGACCCTGTCAGTCTTAAGTGTATTATTCTTTTTTAAGCAAGAACAGCGATTAAATAATAGAAAAGATATGAACTAATAGTATATATTGAAATTAATTAAACGAAATAGATTTTCCTGACTACGTATGCCTTGCTGGTAAGATGACATATTCTATATGCACCTCTCACTTAAACATATTGCACACTACACTGACATAGACCAAAAGCATAGTTGAAGCAAGCTCCTCGATATGTCACTCTGCATATTCAATATTTAAGTCTTGAACTAACAGATGCCATCTCTTATTATACAAGTCTAATTATAGCTGCTGCTACTGAATATGTCGACTTCTAATGTGTATATACAAGTTAAACACTCAAAGTATTTCTCAACAAATATTGCACATAGTATAGAGCAAAGATGGCACAAAGTGAGAAGAAGACCAAACACATTCCGCAGAGAGAGAAAATGAAAGATAGAACTACACTGAAACTTTTGCTATTGATGTCAAAGGGGGAGACAAGCAGAAGAAAGGGTCTTCAGAAGCTGTATGGTGAGTGGGTGACACTCTGGAGGAAGTTACTGATTATTGGTGGATGTGTTGCCACCAATGCCAGTGGGAGAACTGGAAATGCGTCAGATGGCAAAGGAGATGGAAAAGGAATACCCGAGGCAGCAAAAGGAGAATTAATATAGTATCACTATATGATGAACAAAGAGACACAAGACAAGAACAGAGAATGAGACAAGAGGATGAGGAACAATTATTCTAGTGGAACATTGTAACACCGTTGGGGAGAATACACCTAATTCATTCGGCACATTCAAGATGAGGAACAGAATTTCCAATGAGATGGAGTTCGGTTGAGGAAAAGAATCGTTGAATTGAAGGCGTAGAACATCGGAGCCTCACAGATGTGCTACAAGTATAACAGGGAGGATTACATACGACAGAGAAAGGAGCAAAAAAGAAACTAAGACATAGCAAGAACAAGAAGAGACAAAGAAGTAACAAAGAAAGGAGGAAGAAGCAGAACAAAGAAAGTTGTACGAAGAACAAGAGTATATAAAAGGCTAGGGTAGAGCAGATGACAGAGGAAGAGACATAGCAGATGTGCCGTTATAAAATTCCTAGAATACCCAAGCGAGACATTCATATGCATAATTCCGGACCCACATCACCGGCGTTATATATAATATAAGACAAATTTATTCTAATCGCTAATCAATGGGTAATATAACGATATAATACAACTAATTTTAATCGTTATCTTAGTCTCACATATACATATAATATAACACAAACTTATTTTAACTGCCTACCCACGTAAAAATATATATATATTAATATATGTGCACATCATATAAACAAAGCGTCCGTTACTTATATTATGGAGCGCATAAAATAAATTTTTGACAAGGTACTTTCTCTCAATTCTCCAATTTGAGATTTCATACAAGGAACATAAAACTAAATCGAGAGTTGCGATTGCGATTGGTTTTATCTTATGGTAACTAGGATAATACATACGAGTTACGTTAAATCAAGACGATTAACAATCGTATCGTGAGAACATATGAGTTACATTACATTGGAAGTCCTAATTTTATGGAGTGTTATGTTAATTGTAACTAAACTTGTTTGAAGTCCTTTTCTCAATTGCATTTAAAAACATACGAGAACAAATGCTCAATCGCAATACATATTAAAATACTTGGTATTGCGATTGGCGGGTTAATTTAAGGTGGCATTATACGATGGATTTAATAGGTTCAATTGCATCCAAGATTTTAATCACAATCGGAACTTTCCGAATACCTGGCGACTGTGTAATATGTTGCGATTGGTGGTTAATTCGATGGCATTATACAATGGATTTAATAGTCTATCCGTATCCGGATCTTAATCGCCTAATTTAAATTTTCCCGAGCTGATTCATTTAATTGTGTAATATGTTGCGATTAGTTGCGGACCCGATCCTCTTATACAAGAGTTATTATGTGCAAAATCGATATCCATGTTCGATTAAAATTTAACTTTATTTTATGTTTTACTGTACTTGTTCAAAGTTCGACCATTGCACCATGAGCCATGTTTTATATGGTCATCGCGTCTATCGACCACCTAATCGTAAGTTTTGTTCGCTCACCGATTCCGCTTTATCAAGATGTGGGGCTTGACCTCTTCACATATTAGAGGCTATGATTTGATTTATTGATTTAGAAGAGATCAAAGGTTTATGAAAGTAGAATGTTTTATATAAAATAATTGTTGTGAGTTATAAGAAACATGGTTGCGGTTGTATTAAAACATGCCATGGTTCCGTAGGGGACACGGTCTCGTTCAATGTGAGGCGAATATACACGTAATACACCTCGTAACATATGTATGTTCGCTCACGGAACTCGCCACATCAATACGTTCAAGCGTGTAAAGGATTGAATCACACGCGTATCTATTTACATATAAAGCGCCGGTATAAAAATAAAATAAAACGTGGTACCATAAATTCGCATACATGAAGAATGCGAAACAGAAGCAAGGAGAAGAGAAAGGAAAGAGATGAAAGACAAACAAAAGAAGCGACAGACAAAATGATGAGTCAGAGTTCATATTGTAATTCGAATGTAAATGTTTTAATTGTTTTTATTGTTTGTGATGCATTGCGAAACTTCAAGAGGGAAAATATCCCACCGTAATATTAAAATAAGAACGACAACATATATTTCTTTCTATAAGTCAAAAGAGATGAGAAGGCAGACAGGGCAAGAGACATGACCGTCTATTTTAATTTTAGGAATAGCTTAGCCATTTTGTATAAAAGGTACATCTAGGAGGAGAGATTGATGAAAACAGTATTGAGAAGAGGAGAGAGTGTGGCAGAATTAAAAGAGTATGAAGAAAACAAGAAAGTCAAAGAGGCTTAGGAGTGAATATAGAGAATGCTTTAGCATAAGAATTGAGGAGAAAAGGAAGAGAAGTAATAAATGTATAACATATGATGTGTGTCTGATATAAGAGTTGACACAGCAAGAAAAAGTAGCTAGCTTAGGCCGGCATCCAAGGTAACCAACAAGTGTTTTTCTTTGAAAGTATCATGGTTAAGAGCTCTCATCAAGTTGTAGCTTGACAGATGCTGCTCAGAACAACCAAGTAGGAGCTCGTAGGTTGGTGCTCGAGAAACAGATGGGAGTTGGTGCTTCCACATCAAGTTGTAGCATTTTGACAAAATGTCATTTGTAGTCGATCGTAGCTGGAGCCCTGGGAGCTGGTGCCTAAACATGAGTTGGAGCTCGTTGTAGCTTGCGGTAACTGAGGATAGAGCTCGTAGGTTGTCGGGGCGTGGTGAGAGGAGTCGAGCTTGCCTTTGCATCACAACAACAAGATGTGGTTTTCTCCTTTATGGGTTTTCACCATCTCGGTGTTTCCGTGCATGATGTTTATGTTGATGTGATTTATCTCATCCGCGAATACTTATTGCCCATATTCAACTGCTATTAGATTACAAATCCTGCTGACAGTAATACTTGTTGCCTGTATTAATACCATGAAATGAAGGTGTAACAGATTTAAAGAAAAGTTTTAAAAGTCCATAAATCATAATCGATTCACCTTCCAATGAACAAGGGTTCAATACGTAGTGATGCCGCCAATGACTCTATGGGCTTCTACAAGGACAAGTATTTGCCTATGTTCATTATGTATATGTGGGAGTATTTCATCCGCGCTAGCTTGTATAGTTGTTCCGTGATGATATTAAACTCTACCGCCGGTAACCAACTCTTTTTTGTTGCAATCGAATACGTAGCGTTAAATCATACCGTAGTAAGGAACCCAATGATACGTCGAAGTAGTCATCCACCATTTAATGGTACATAGTTGCGCATCAAACTAGCTTCGTCCATGTTAGTATTTTCTCGGTATCAACATGAGGGCAGACATCCAAGCCTCGTATTCAACCTTCCACCACAATTATCTCTCAAAATCGTATTCTTGAAACAACAACAACAAGAAAATATTTCCAACACAGCTCGACTTATTTAAAGCTAAATGGTTCCGTAAATATCTTAAAGTGCCTCTCAAAGAGATAGTGTCGATATTATAGCATATACACCACAGCGTCCTTCGTATTCGTTAGCAGAGTGATAATTTATTCGGCACTTAAGATTTTTCGAATGAAAAGGCAAATCGGATGATCAATATCCCTTCACTAGGTCACAAAGGATCACCCAAGGTAATGGAACGATCAACACATATATGGAATTATTTTGACCACTAAAGAATACGATAAGGGCACAAATCATCTTCTTGAGCAACAACTTTTTCTCGACATTCATCATTACAAAAAAAGAGACATCTTTCTTTAGCAACTGCTCAAGTGGTGGTGTGACTGTACATCCTTGAATGAATAACAGCTCTGCAAGGTATCAGGATGGGAATGCAACTATTTCTCTATTGTGTAGGCTGCTAAAGCTTATAATTACAATCATCTTCAGGATCACCAGACCGTCGATACCATGACCTTAAGATCCTAATGGTGCCTTGGTATCATGAACTTCTTGACATATCTGTGACATATGTGCTTTCACTAACATCCAATATTAATCAGAGGTTTGAGACAGCGACCTTTACCAAGCCAAATACCTGCCTGGCCATCGAAGCAACCTTCAGAAATTATGAAAATTTTCAATACCGCCACCACGACCCTGAAAATAGCAGTATTCTTAAGATCAAGGGCTCACCTGCTGCATCGAAGGAGCCCATTCGGTGGAAAATGTGGTCTTATTGCATCCTTTTGTGCAATTTCTAATCTTATGTATCCCGAGAATCCATTCCAGAAAGGAACAGGGCTTCCGGCTACCCACGCTATCTAAGATCACCAGAAGGACATACAATGTAATACAGCATCGTTTTGTTTTCGCAGGTCCGTCATTAGCATTGGTCCTTTCTTTTTTTCTCCTAAATGACCATTGGGCTAATCCAATATGACCTTCAACTGTTCAATGATACCGCAACATCATTTTGTTCAGCTCTTCTTTGACCTTTGTTTGACATTTAGGATTCAACCGACAGTCACATTGATGGGGTCATGCCTCCGGCTTTAGAGTGATGTGCATAATGTCGAGTCCCTCGTGATTCCTCGAGCTCAAAATTTGTAGGGAACAAGTCCCGGTACTCGTTAGTAGTTTCGGGTGATTTTGCCCAAAGTGCTTTGGTCCTAATAGTCTCAATTCTCGCCACTAGGTGTTCATCTGTCTCAATATTAATCTGCTTGTACTTAGGAGGTTGTGTTACATTGACATTTAAGAGCGATGGTCCGATAACGGTATGTTCCCCCGCATTCTAGAACAGATATCGCGGGTTATCTTCTCTTCATTAATCACCAAGCTCTTAGAGCGATTGCTCCTGTATCCGGGCCTCCCGGCGTCGTATGGGGGCTGTGGGGGTTGAGGTGAGGGCCTAAAGATGAACACATCAATGTCTCGTAGGGCCACACATTTATGTTCACCCAATGAGTTCAACTCTTTCCGAAAGTCCTTCAATATCTCCCAATGGCGTCCATCAAGGCACTTAGCATCTAAGTAATGATAGTGGAGACGAGAAAGGTATAAACAGATGATCCACTCGTCTGGGGTTCCTGTCGGCTCATTTGGTTGTCACGACACACAGATGTGTGTTGGGTCCCTGCCTCAGTGAATATCTTCGTGCACACGTCAAATAGGTGCAATCGCAAGACTATCCTGTATCCCGACACGTCTCCTAGTTCGGAAATGCTTTATTATGGGTATCCCACCATCGGCAGGCGTTAACGCCGCATTGAGTGCTTCATAGTTTTCATCCGGGGCACCACTTTCTAATGTTCTTTATTAAGTCTTGGAAAGTAATAGACTCACTTGGGAAGGTCCTTACCTCCAGGTGATGCAGAGAGGCCCTGCACTCTCGAGGCCAGCAGAAGAACATCACGAAGTTTTCAGTTCCATGCATTTTCAAGTTCTTCATTCAGCCGAAAAGTACTCCTGCTTCTCAAATGAATATCCAACCTATTGCAGTGACTGTCCTGTTACCGTCCTAAGGCGTCCAGATGTGATCGCAGCTCTCATCCCGCGCTCAAGATATCGCACCTCACGATCCACACACTACTCGTGTTCCAGCCTTTCTCAAACACCATGTCGCATTTTTCTAGATTAATGACACCTCCTACTTCGACAGCTCACTCTGTCCCCAGGGAGTGAGAAATCCTATCTTTCCACACCACACCTAAAAGTCAGCTTTTGCAGACTTCATTTCGGTGATGTCGTCCATAACCTGCAGAATTTGCCTCACAGGGATGATTTTCTCATGATCACTATTCGTCTGGAGGCACTGACCCCACTGTGTTCTATTCGTTTTCAGTGCTCACTGTGAAGACATCCATATCTCTAAAATTCAAGATTAACAATTTATCTATCTCATAGTCACCACCTGCAGAACTGGCGCATCTTCCCTGTGTACCTTTATAGCTGGTAATTTTTGAAATTTTAACCTCAACACTGTGTTTATTGAGCTACGTATTCCTTAGGCACATTTAACATTATCCTTACTAATGCTTATGCCACGTAGGAGCTTAATCAGCAAGTTTCTTTAAAAAAGGCTTCAATTTTTCTTTCGGTAGTCACAGGACTCTGTGAAGATTCTCGTCGTAATCTAGTTCCTCGGAACAACAAGCCTTCTTGCTTTCTGATTGTTGCCGCGCGTTATACATGGCCAGGCCCGTTTTGGTTCTGCGTATATTTTTTTTATGAGTAAACTTGCTTGTTTATCTTACATAAAAATCCTGTACTTTTATTTCACGGTCCAAGTGTTATGCGTATTTAGGATTTCAGTGATTCGACAGTCCCAAGTAAGTGCCCCTACCTCTCCACAACAGCATCAATGGGATCAGCCCTTGTTCAACGCTTCTCCCCCACCTACCTGTGAGCTACCAAAGCTGGCAGACCCGCAAGAGAGTGGGTGATTAGACGACCGCAGTGCTCTACTCCGTTTGTCATAAGGTAGCAATTATGCCTGTCATCCAGACTGCAGTAGAACTCAGCTCACTGCGCTTCAATTCACCCTATTTCAACCGCGTGACATTAGTTAAACGTGCGCTCCACACCCAGTAATTTCTCGAACACTGTTAAAGGTCCACACATTTCTTCTCTGTCCCATCCGTAATTGCCTATGTGCATGGCCCTCTTATTACCTCTAATTTTTGCACTCTTCACTTGTGTCATACTTAGTGCCTGAAAACAAAAGTACTCAGTTATTTTTTTCTTTTCCGATTCAAAGTTTGACACGTGCGGCGTACGTGTACAGGACCATAGTGATACCATTATGTGCAGGATGTTCATCGTATTTGAAATCATTTTCTCGTATTTTCTTTTTTTTAATCCTATCACTGTACCCCCGTACTAACCGTATGCTCCTCCGCTTTAAGTATTTACTTTGATACTAAATTAAACAGACTTCGTTCTTAATTTTTATTATATCCTTAATATCCTTGAAATTTTGTGCTCCTGCTGAGATGTACCATTGGGGTTTCGTTGTTTTGCTAGGGTTACAAGACCTTGCAAAGATGAGACAACACTGAAAACCACCTTCACACCCTTAGACCCAGCCTTCCTAGGTCCAAAGAGGTATCTCTATAAGAGTCACAGGTGCTCAACTCACCTGAATGGCTATGTAAAACTCACGCCACATAAAATCATTAGAGAGGCTCCCTCCTGTGCCCACCAGTGATCTTCGTTATCACAGTATACTAATGAATGAATACCGATTTTGGGGCTAGTAAAGAGACAGGGAAAGTTTGATTTCGACTTCTTACTGTTGGTGAAAATGAAAACACCAAGTCTTGGGATACAAGCATCTTTTGACCCGAGTTAAAAGGCGTGCGTAGGGCCCCATCGTTTTTGGGACGATGTATGGATGGATAAACAAAAGGAGTCAAGAGGGTAAGGAGAACAGACCTTCCAACAGGCGGTAAACATGGCAACCAAACAAATTTAAAAGAATTGTAGCAAAGCACGTATCCAACATCATTTAACTCACCATTTAGTTTCAAAAGGAAAGGATGGGAATGGGTGTATATTAAACATGAAATAAACTATAACAAAATGAGAAAACAGAATTATCAAGAAATTCAAAGCTACAAGAATCCAACAGGTGCTACAAAAACTTCCATTCTTTCTTAACAAAATATGAAAAAATATGTACAATAGTGCCAAAATTCTTCCAAGAGTCCTAACCTTTCCAAATCAAAAATGATTGAGAAATTAAATCATATGAGACCATCTCTAACCCCTTCCCACACCTCTAGGGTTTAATTCATCCTTCTAGGAGCACTGTCTAATTCTGAAACAAGGAGCTAGAACAAAGAACCAAACAACTTGCCTCTACAAGGAGGAAACCCCGATTTCAGCATTTGATTTTACTTTTTGAGAGTGAATCATCGAGAATATATAAAAGTGAGTCTTAAGTTATATCCAAACATAAAATTGCAATTAATATAAATCAAAAATTACATCCATACAAAACTGTCCAACCAACAAATTTTAATGAAGGGGTGGAAAATTATCAAAATCTATATGCATAGCGTCTTTCAGCCTACTTTTGGGGCACTTCCTAGTATAAATGACCATGATAGTTTTTGAAAGTTCTCTATGTTGGGTATCCAAATTGGGTGAATTTTGCCTGAGCCTTCATTTTTCCTCCAAACTGTAAGATTCTCTCGTATACTGTGTGTACAAAGAAGGTATTTTCATGGTGTTTTTTAATTATCCAGGAACTGACAATGTTTGGAGATTGACATGTACCACTATTTTTACGTGAAAACGCAAAAAAGACATAAATTTTTTTCCAAGTGTCCCTAATTTAGGCCAAGGTGGCCGATTGCCACTCGTAGCACAGCCCAAAAATCTGCTTAGAATTAAAATATTTTGGAAATTAGGGACGGCCCTGACCAAGCTCAAATTCGAGTGATCCTCCATCATGGCCTGTCCCCAGCTGAACGTGCTCGCGAAAATCTTAGCGGACTGTGCCTTTTCCGCCGTTTACACCGCTCACATCCCTTAACCCTATTTTTGCCTCGCACGCACGTGCGGGGCCCACAATGACCTTTCTTGCGACGGCGGCGTCTTGTCCCTATTGGCCTTGCCACCCTCCAAACGACCAACATGGAGACAATCTCACTCACCGGTGCTGTGATCACTGCCCTTCCACTCCTGCCCATCTCGACGTATTCTCCGGCCGCAACTCTGCTGGGCGTGTGCTCGGTCCCGCACTGCCACATGCCTATTTTGTAGTTTATCACCCGCACCCAGCTCCTCCACCTTCTTTCTGTAGCAGACAACAGTTATTCTCGTTTTTTCTCCGGACATTCTTCGCTCGTAGCTAGGAGAGCCCGCACGAATATCAATGACTTTCTGCGAACTTGTCCCGCCCTCCCCGACAGTTCTCACTGCGGCCAGCCCTCTGTCCCTGGTCTCCGAACTGTACCTTGCATGAAGAAGAAGTTGCAGACCCTTCATACCATTTATGGTGAGACACGACGGTCACTTTCGAGGAGCTGACCTAGACCCTCTTTCCACCTCGGTGTGACATAGTACTTTATTTTAGAGCTTGTAAACATGCCTTGTCACCAGATGTTTATATGTTAATGACAATTCATAGTTTCATCCAGAACAATACGCCTGGTAAGGCCCTCCTCATCATGAATCATCGTGCTACTGGCGCCTAGTATTACCAGGAGATGAAATCTCCTAAGTAATGCTCCATAATCGACACTACCACGATCTCGACCAACACGGAATATATACTTTCATGTCGTTCGTGTAATGAGCCCTTCGTACAAATCATCATCCTCTCACAAGCATACACAAGCACTAATGTTCATCATTTGCACTTCGTGAATGCATCAACAAACTATATGGCATAGAGACGCAAGAATCGCCCGTGAATCGAAATATCTAATGATGAGTTCATCACAGCAACTCATCCTTCTAACCAAAGGAAAACTCTCAGTGCCCCATATACCTGTGCTTGATGTATGGCTCATAGTAACAACCGCCGACTTTGTTCCATTCCTCTCCCCATATTTGGTATCCCGTAGCCCCATAAATAGTCTCCGGTGACAGACCGATCTACTCCTAAACAGGTTTACACTACCAGCTGCAATGTAGAACAACAGACGAGTCAGCCTACTTGTATGATGTCAAGTTTGTGAAATCATCTCATGAAAATATTGGAAACATGACCATGCTGAAAACAATTCATTGTGGGCGGGCAAGCTCGCAATTGGAGCCAGGTGAGGTAGGCTCCTCCTCGAGATGCTACTACCTTTGTTACCTTTGTGAGACTCGTGCACATTACCTTCCAGTCAGGAATCACCCACATACCTCGCTACAATTGAACTGTCGACATGCTCGAAACAAGATGTCTCTGCATACATGTTGACATAGGCGTGTTGAAGCTGCAAGTTTAAATGTATGTTTAAAACTCAAAATATGTTGGGATATGTACTAAAGTATCATAAGAACAAGTCACATGGTAATAGTTTGCGTAAGTGATTGTTAAAGAATGACCACAAGGAATTTATAAATGTGTAAAAAAGTGTAATGTAGTAATTTTGTAATGCTAGCTAAATTATTGTGGGAAAATGAGTATGAGACCTTGTTTTGTCAATGGAGAATAGGAAATAAAGGATAATGACTATAGTGAAATTATAGTAATGATAATAATGTTCTTATATTCAAAGTGAACAGACAAGCTAACCGTGAGACGTAAAACATGAAGAGCAACAAGTAATGAGGATGACAATCATAGTGATAGTGAAGTAGATATAAACTGGAGCGTGAGACAGACACTTTCGACAATAGATGCATAGGTAGACATATATCAACCATACAAGTCGAAATTTTCCACAAGACACAAACATGTATTCAAACCAAGAAATGAATTTTCAATGAACCTAGGTTTACACATTTCTCTCATCAAATAATTGTTTCCATCAGCAAACACCAATCATGTTCAAAAATCACTAACACCCAAGAACATACTTGTGAACAATGAGTGCGTTTTCTTTAGGCGAAACTGGATGCAAGGAAAAAAAATTAGCTTCCGAGACCTGATAAGAAAGGTCAATTAACCAGACAATGAAGTGCGAGGCACTTGTAAATTTACAGCCGGGGAGGCTATGGCGTAGCGCGTTTACATGAGTAGCGCGCTCCTCCATGCGTAGCGCGTAACATAGTGCATTTTGTAGAAAGATTTTGGAGGCCTTCCCCGGTGTCCGAATTGGGCGGTATAGTTCGTTGAAAGATGTTGGAGTCTAGAACCTAACCCAAGTGGAATTTTACTCAAGAAGTTCATTTACCTCTCGTCAAAAATCAAATATCCCAACACTACCGCAGGTGCACTGTTCTCCCGAGGCAACAAGATTCTTGAAATTTATCTAAACCACGCACCTAAAAAGTGAAGAGAGTTTTTTCTTCTCGGCATGTTGTGGATAAAAACTCTCTCATGTTTCCAACTATCTTTATTTGGAACATCATTTGAGTGAAACTTAATCGATGTGTGAAACAAGGGATTTTGTCGAAATGAAGCAAATGAAGGGGATAAGGGGCTTTGGAATTCTGGGGAAATTTTTTACGAGGGAGAGATGTTAGAAGAGAAAGTGGAATTCCAGATTGACAGGGCGGTTCCAGAAAATATTAAAGCCCAGGCCTAGAAAATTGCCAAGTTGTGGCAAGAAACTAGGTTTGTGCAAAAATGATATAATTTGGGGGATCTCAAAGTTGATGTAAAGGTTAATAAGGTGCATTAATTATAGAAGTATGAATGTCAGGATACAAGTTTTTCTAATGATTGACCAAGAGAAATTACCCAAAACCCTAGGAGAGGGAATGGACCCACTTAGCACAAATCGAAGCATGAACAAGTCAGAAACAGATCAAATGGAACTTGACATGATATGAAAACCCTATGAATGATGGTATACCCAATTAATGGTGAGCATGACCTATATTTGGACAATTCCCGGAAAAGAGAACAAATTTCAGACTTAATGCCTAGTGACCAAATTTTTGTTTGAAGACTCATTGAAATGACAAAATTCTGACCTGACACTAAAACTACTTTGTAAGAGCATGTTTGATCGATATGAAGGTAAATATCGAAACTAATATTGGACCCAATGGGGATGAAGCCTTGAGGAAAAGAAGAATTGTATCTTTTGGGAGACAGTATTTTCATACCATCTATTGGGCATGGAATCAAAAACTCAAATCGAAATGCATGACTAAAAACTCATGATTTGACGACACAAATTGACCACTCAACCAAAAACTAACTTCAAGACGAACACAACTGATAAGCTAGAAAATATGCTCACAGAGCTATTCATCAAACTGATTTCAATTGTACTTTTCACTACCTTATCAAGCAGCGGAACACCACAGCAACTACAAGTATCTTGGCTACTATTTGATTTCTTCCCACATGTCATCAAGCGCAAAGTAAGAATTAATGTAAATTCTATGGAATTTGAAACTTCAAGCCGACCGTCGATAAACTTCGTGCAAGTATTAGGAATTGACTATGAGGACTTCAGAATACCGCAAAGGATCTTCATACACATAGCTACCTACTTCTATAAACACATCGCTCCTCAACGACATAATCTCCATACCTTAACTTCGAAATTTTTCTCACCTCTATGTCGCCTTTCTTTGTGATTACAGCAGTTTCAAAAGGATCCCTAACCATGAATAACCAAATATTGTTTCTCGATTACAAATAGAACAAAAGTCTCCTCTATCAATCTCTCATATAAAACAGTGCTCACATGAAATTAATTTTTGAACAAGAATACTATCAACACTTTTCGGGCACATGGTTAGCTAATGATAAAATGATAGCAAACATCATCCAACACACAACAATAGGATTCATTTTAACTTAAAGATTGTCAGACCGTATCCCTTGAAATCGTATGACATCTTATTGGTCAAGCCATCTTTTCCTTTGGAGATATTACTATTCTACCTTATAAACTGAAATGCTTCTAAACAAAAGGGTATAGAATTTTCTCGCACTATCAAATCGTGTATTTCCATCTTCCATACCTTCATCTCAGAAATCACCAATTGCATTGACGGCCACAAATCCGATGATACAAGTCGGTCATCCGAAGATTTATTGTGTAACTTATTCTTCAAAAGTCAATGTTTCAAAACAGAATGGTACTGAGTCACCTTGTATCATTTGATCAAATGTGCCGTTTCCATGGCTCATCTGTAACTTGACAATCAATGGCTTTCGGTTGTAACGAATATGAGAAGTCTTTAACAAACTTTTCATTGCTTCAAGATGAATTCAAACCAAGACTTGTTGACATTTTAATTTCATCATATTGCAGTTGTCTCTCGATGAACTGAAATGAACTCAAAACAAAAAGGCAAGGACCTTCATTTACTTCAAAATTTTACGGACTTTTCATCATATTGTCATAACCTATATGCATCGGTTGATCATCGTACTCAAGTCATGAACTTCTCCTCGCACAAACTAGCTGTCGATTCGTTCTATGATTAGGCTTAAGGTGTTTGGAGAATATAACTATCATCATATCGATCAAATCGAGGTTAATCACCGTATAAAACACATCATCAAACATACATCATATCAACAAATTTCTCTTTCTTCACAATGATCTATAAACAATCATTATGGACAATCGAATTTAAACAAATGTATTGTACCTACTTGTTCTTAATTATTTTCATTTTTTAGCCATTTCTTTCAGACCATCTCTTCTAACGTATTTACGAAAAGATCAAGATTTTCTCCGAAAGTGCCAAATCGCTTCCGAAACATTCTTTTCTTCTCGAACCGCTCAAGACTTAAGAACATTTCACATTCGTCGCCTTTGTTCGTATTTCGTACAAGTTGGTAAATATTTTTCTCAAATCGAAATCATTTCGTATCAAAGGCACCCAGGCAAGAGAGCGTATCTAGGAGAAGGTCTTATATCAACTCGTACCTAAAAATAATTGATTAAACTACAACCGTTGTACTATCTTCTCGAATGTCTCTTCAATTGGGCATACTTCGTCTAAAATCAAGAAAGGGTTATGTCCAATCATCCACTCGAAGGAAAACTTTGACGAACTGTTAGAAATTCGAGATGCTTGCATCAGCGTATTTTAAACCAATCCTTTATTTGGGCTTGCAAAGAAAGAGAAAGAAACCCAGCATCGACATCTTCTTCACCACCGAAAAGATTCAGAAAAGTCTCAACATTCTGCACATGTTGCTCGTTGTTGACATTGTTACATTCACCGTCACACAAATTCATAGATATATAGGTCATACCTGCAAGGGAAATCATGAAGAAAAGAAGGTAAAACAATATGCCAAAGAGGTAGCCCTCCCCGAGATGTTAGTCACCTTTTGCCACTTTTGTGAGACCTCCGTGGCACATTATCATTGTGGAATCACCGTCATACCGCTCATAAACTCAACTGTCGACATGCTTTAAAAAAGATGTTTGCAATATGTATGTTGACCCATAGTGTTGCAAACAATGTATGCTCAAAACCCAAATATGTCGTATATGTACGTAGAATTACAAGAAAATAAGTCACAGCAGCATAGTTTGTTTACATTGGCATAAAAACAATAACGTTTGATCATACAATTTGACAACAGCAACGTGGATGTAGTGTGGCACTTTTGTAATGCTTAAATGACAAAGGGGAATGAGTATGAGACTCGTGTTTTGTCATTTAGAATAGGAAATGTTGACAATGACTATAGTGAAACCATAGCAATGATAACAATGTTCCGACATGTCAATGGGAATATGGAAAAGTGAATCATGAGACTATGTGAAAACATGAATAAGGAGCATTGCTAAAATGAGGATGAAGACAATCATAGTGACAAATACAAGGATGGAAAACTGAGAGCGTGAGTTTGACACTTTGACAATAGATGAGAGATATATCAACCACAAGTCAAAATTCTTCACAAGACCATCAACATGTACCAAAACCCCAAGAAATGAATTTGCAATGAACTTGTGGTTTACATTTCTTCCTCATCAAATACTATTTCCACTGAAAACACCGACAATCATGTTCAAAAATCACTTAACAACGTGAAGAACTTACTTGTGCCGACGATGTCATATGAAACTAGACGGCAGCCTTTTTTTTACTCGAGATCTAAGGGCAGTACACCCACCAATGCGTACACGCTGTGGCATGAGCCACCATAAATTCTACACAAAGTTGGGAGGTTACATGTTAGGCGCACTTATATGAGCATGGCCGTCCGTGCGTAGCGCGCAATATAGTGCATTTTACAAAGATTTTGGAGGTTTTCCTGTCCGAATTCGTTATTGTGACAGTTTTCGTTGAACATGTTGTCCATCAAACTCCAAGGAATTCTAACTTGAAGTTCAGTTACCCTGTAAAAAATCAAATATCCTAACACTGCCTTCGGCAGTACCGAATTCCCCCGAGGTACCTATTTCAAAATTTCTAAAACCACACTCTAGTATGAAGGAGGCTTTTTATTCTTTATAAGCGTTTTTGGACAAAACTTCCATATTTTCAAATTCATCCTTATTTCTCTCACACCATTTAGTGAAATTTATCCACAAAGGTGAAACAAGGATTTATTTAAAATGAACGAACAAGGATATGTTTTAAATTTGAAATTTTGAAGTAGGAGGATGTTAGGCGATGAAAGTGGAATCTTAGATCGAGGAGGGCGGGGTCCAAAAGTGAAAAACACAGCCTAACCTAGAAAATTGCCACAAAGAAACTAGGTTTGCAAAATGAGGAATTTGGGGGATCTTGTGGATAAGTGTTTAATACAGTATTAATACCATAGGGGAAGGTGTATGAACATCAGGATACAATTTTTTCTAATGATTTGACCATCTGGAAGAGAACATTTCCAAAACTCGTGAGAGGAATGATCTACCTAGGCACAACCTAAGTGCATGAACAGTTTCTAGAAATGACCTAATGAACTGACATGATGATGAAAACCTCTCGAACAGATGGTACACACGATGAATGGTATATGAATTTGGCGCTGGACAACTTTGAGAAGAGTGAAAACAACAAACTCTAGACCTAATGCCTATATCAAATTCCACCAAGACTCATTGAAAACAAAATTTGACTCTATACGTTAAAATCAATTCCAGAAGATAATGTTTGATCACCTGAGTGAATAAAATACTGAACTAACAAGAGCCGAAAGTATATGTCTTTAAGGCTCAAATGTTAAGATTCTTTAGCTAGTTATAAGTACACTATTGTTTGTTTGATTGTTGTTTGGTTGATGGGGACCAAGAAAAGGGTAACAACATAACATGAATGATAAAGACACTTTAGTAAAGGCAGAACTCGTATAATATCAAGGCTATTGGGAAATGATGTATATATGTCTACTTATGCTCATCGTGCTTTTGTATTGAAGCTATTAACAGAGTATTTGGATTCTTAGATTGAAGGTAAAGGGGAACATGAAATGAAGGTGAAAGAGAAGAACTATTCAATGCTCCTACAGATTAGAACAGGTCATTTAAACTAGGCCTGCCTGACATAGCTGCATGGCCGCACAAGGAACTTAGGCGCTTAATGGAATGGAAGGATTCCATGAGGCAGACAGAGTTCAAACCTCCTGTGTTGTTTCAACCATTCAATTAAATCCCAACAAGAACATATAAACACATCCCATTAAGTCATACATCAGCTAGTAGGAAATATCATCCACTAGCATCGTTAAACTAATCAACTGTCATTCCGTACACATACATGGTGGAATACAGAATAGCACGAGAGCATTATAAGGTACCAATAAGGGTAAATCTTATGCCAAAATCATGTGAGCTCGAAGAAGATAATGAAATGAAATAAAACACAAAGATAAGGAACATCGATCGACAACTTTAAATCAGATCCAAATGTGCATGTCATAGTAAAACACCAATCAAGCACATCCTTGCCTACACTTCGACATTCGTTCGAATATATTTATTCTCACTTATCTTACAAATCTACATGCAATCGTATCTCAAGAGACACTACTCGTAATTCTATGAATTATCAACAACCTCATAATGAGTTTTCTTAAATTTATAGCCCGCAGAGCAAGAGAGGGCAGGTCAAACACTAAATGAAGCATTAACATTCGTATAAGAGAGGGTCGAGCTCTACCTCTGCCTAAATTTGTGCCTTCAATGCCCTCGCTCACAAGATGGTATTTTCTATTTACTTGGTATGCCTATGGTACTTTTGGTCGCATCGCTTTTTTGTACTTTCGTGAATGTAACAGGGAAAATAAATAAAGTAGTGGCCTTTCCATGTTGTAGATCAAATTCTTTTTTTGTAGAATGGGACCGTTTTGGGCGGGAAAAATTTGCTTGGACACCATATAAATCGGAACAATAAAGCAAGACCGTGTCTCGTCTCGGAGAGACGTTCACGGATTTGAACCCCGATTTCCACGTTTTCGTTACGATTTCGTGGGTCCCCAAGATTCCAATCCGGCATTGCCTTTACGCTCACATTAAGGGTCAAACCCTCAACTCGAGCACCTAAAAACTTCGATCCACAAGCTGGTTTTTTCTCGCTATTCCTTAAATGTCGAACTGCGTGACTCCGTGCCCACGACGGTGGATGGGTTTGCTAGCTTTCAAGCTCGTCCTTTCGTTTGGACCCATATCGCGGCCACCTTCGACTTTCCCCGTAGTACCGCCTACTTAATTTCAATAAGAAGACGTCACAAAGACGGCAGTATTGCGCACTATATGTTTTTCCACCTTTTTAATAACTCGCAACAACCTACAAGAAATCATGGACGGATGGAGAACCAATTTACAACGGCGAAAATGGGCGCACAAAAGACATGAGAAGGAGAAAACCATAGAAATGGCAAGGATGCTCTCATGAGGTTATGGCTATGGCGGCAGCGAAAAAACTGAAGACATTTTAAAAGACCCAATTACATGACGAAATGGTGATTGGTATTTACGAATGCACGGGGATGATGGTTACGATCGCGATGCTGGACAAAATAATAGTAATGGCGATTTAGACCGCTTTATCGTGATGGAGATGAAGATGGAGGGCGACAGTATTTAGCCAGCAGTGGCGAACGGTTACAGCACAATCGATAAATGACGCACTGCTGGATGGTGATCGGAGATCTGATGGTCACAGCGGCACGCTTTATCCGTAGTCGCGTTAGCCGCAATGATTTCGTTAGCGCCCACGACAGAGACAACAACAGGAATCAATTGGCATTGAGAGAAACCACCATTGCGCATACAAAGGCGTATGGAAACCTGGTGGGTTTAGGCATAGCGCAGGTCCACCCGCGATAATCAGGACTGCTTATCGTGCGGAGAAACGCAACGGCGCGGCTCATATAGAAAATGCATTTAAAACACGTGAGGGAGACGCATTTAATGAGCCATTCGCATCTACCCGTATCGATACTTATACGCCAACGAACAAAAGAAGTAAGCGCCTTTCGTGCTGGGAGCCAATCATAGCGCCGGGTCTTGTGGAAGGTAAAGGACAACGAGGCCGACGGGAAAGCGCTAGGCCGATCATGCGCTATGGCCGAACCATTTTCTACGTGTAACGGAAGCTCTTACAAGGCATGATAGAAGGATAAAGGTGTATTAAATCAAACAAAGGGAGTGGGGTGAATTTGGTATGATCAGAAGATTTAAGGGAATTAGAGGGGAATTGGACAAGGATGATCAAAGGCTGGATGACACCCATAGGTAAGGTAAAATAGCTCAAGATAGGAAACAACAGAGACACGACAAGGCAAAACACCAGAGACTTCGAGGGCGATGGGTTTTGGGGAAAGGGTGATTCCTCGAAGGCCTCCAATCATCTAGTCCCCCACTTGCTTGCCGCATTTCACAGGGGGCCATGGCTCCCACATGGGGATGGCTCTTCGAAGGGGTCATGATTCAGAGCAACTTTGGAGTAGGCCACCGCCTGGCCGCTCAAGCCATCTCTTACCTTCTTTGATTTCTCACCGCTACAATATGATAAAAACATCACATAAAACTTCCACCAAATTTTACCTAGCCAAATTCACAAATTTAACATTTTTTCCCCTTTGGGTGCATTTGAACTATAAGACTTTTTACATTTATTTTTCCAAAATAGAAACAAACCTATTCTAAATCTACCCTTATTTCTCCACAGACCATTATAGTTACCTCATATGCTTGTCTACTTATCTAGTACTGGATTAAACTGTCCAACATTTTCTCCTACATTCCAAGATAGGAATTGAAAATAGCCAAGCAGATTATTAGACTGTTTAACTTGTTGTGATCCGTTGAACATAAAAACAATCACATGGACGAAATTTTGAAGTCTTAAAATACAAAATTGCAAGATCCTTTTCAGACTCAAGTTTTGAGCTTTGTTGGAGTCACTTTGGTTTTTCACCTCCTCCGTTTTAGGCACATTAGAGATGATTCTTCTTTTCCTTTTAAGGTCCGTGTTTTTCGATAGGATCATCTTCTTCACTTCATGGCGACTGATCTCGTGAACATTTTCAGAGCCTGACCTTGAGAATTTTTCTCGAGCAAGAGCAAACTCAAGACCAAGATCATCGTACATGTCTTTCTATCCAATTGGTCCGGAGTAGGCCCTCACTCAAGAAAGCCACGGGGCTTATCAGCCAATTTTTGCACTCGCAGGTTCATGTTTTTGGACATGTCTGAACCTTCTTGCCTTTTTTTTTTTAAACATTTTTTTGTTCTTTAAAAAAGGGAACCAGCTCTGTATGTACAATGGAAATGGGGATCGGAAATTTGGAAATTTAGAAGTAGTGTTTGAGCATCTCGCTATCACAGACTCTCAAATGTACCGTACCATCTAGCTCTTGTAGAAAAACGCAATAGACCCACAATGGCTTGAATGATGTATGATCTTTGCCACAAATCGTCAAACTTTTCGTGTTTACATTTGTCCTTTCTTCGAATCCCACTTCGTAAACTTGTCTCCAATTTTGAAATCAACAATTTGTTCTTCACAACAATATCTTTATGTTTTCTTCAACTCTTCACTGTCATGTTGTGACCCCTTTCTTGTTTGCTCATATAGATTGTTTGATTTATCCTTCTTATCATGTCGTTCTCTCCTTCCATTGACCCTGGACAAGCTTGATTACTAGAATTCAACAGTAGGAAATACCGTTATGTTCCACAACGAGTTTAATGGTGACATGCCAATAGATTTTCACAGGGTCTGCTGTACCCTACAGAGCATGTACCAACTTGTTATGCTGGTGACCTTTTTGTTCTCTTTCTTCAATAGCTTGATGATGATCAGGATTTTGTTCGATGATTTACGAGACCATTACCTTGTGGGTAATAGCAATAACGTGACCATGTTATTTGACACTGTGACAAAAATCAACCATTTTCTTGGATCCCACACCGCATTATCGGTGATTATTTTCTCTGGCAAATAATCGTATTAAGAGATACACCCCAGAACCTAATGATGACCAACTATGGCTTTCCTAGTATGGCTCTATCCACCGAGGAAGTAATTGCTGGGCAAACACATCCCTCCGTGTTGTCCTAAGATAAGAGTGATCTCTCGATAAAATATAAGCCCTACTGATAAAAGGGGACTTCAACAGTGATGGTTGGAGGGGGAGGGGTAGGAGTTTCTTTTGCCTTCAAAGATCTAGCACTTGTGTATGGTACCATTTATCTTTATTGACATCATTGGAATATGTAGCTCATTAAATAACCAAAATTTCCTATATTTTATTTGAGGTGGTTTCCTTCAACTCATGTGGCCTACACTTCAAAACATGGAATTCATGTTTGATCCTCTCGGCTTCGTAATCAAAACGATTAAGCAACAGTTCATTTGGATTTTTCCGTACAAATTTTCAGGTCTAAAATGCGTAATTTTTGGCTCTTAGTTTTGTTAACTGCCTAGTTTTGGAGCGCTCGGGAGGGGTACGAGGTTAGTGAGCACATAAAGGATATCATAATACCAAGAGAGTTCTGAAATTTTCCTGGTTAGGTTAGGTCATCCTTCGCCACTCAAGGCATTCACCATATTAATATCAACATTCTGTATTAGATTCAAACAATAATTTAGCTAAGCCTTTCACCACTCAATTTGGTGGGTTTTATCTCAAGGTCATATTCAATATTGTATAACCATTTTTCTTCACTTGTGGTCTTGGAACAAGATATCTTTGACCACTATATTATGTACATAGGCTATGGTGGCATGGAAATGCATACCTTAAAGTCTTTCTATGCCCGTAACCATAGCTTTCTTTTCCATAATGCGATTTCAAGGGTGATTCCTTAATGCTCGTTAAAGAAGGCAATAGGCTATTCATTACCTCTAATTTCTTCACAGCAAAAACTCAACCACCGTATGCTCGGAGGCGAATGAGAAAATCAGAAATCATTTGAGAAATCAACACCAAGATGAGCTATTGAGTGCAATTTCATTCAAAATATTGTTTAGCTCTGTCAACCATTTAACTCCCACACCTTTCAAAGACATGGCCATATTTTGCTGGCAGCTCACAGAACAAATTTCCCAAGGAAGTTTATTTTCCCAATGAAGCATCGAGCTCCTTGATGTTTTTGTGTGTGACTTGTAGTATTCCCTGACCTATGTGGGTCTATCTTGATTCCTTCTCGGATACATGCGCAAGCTTTCTGCACGAAACATGCTTTAGGATTCAGTTGACAAACCACACTTTCATTTTTAAAATTCTTCTCGTATGTTTCGGTGTGTTCTTTAAGTTTTGGAAAAGACAAACAAGTTGGTCCAAGCAGATAACTATGAAGTGTCCTATCTCATATGAGAAAAAGCTATCCACGCCTTCCCGAGACTCCGCATTCATCAATCCAAAGGGCATTTTCACATACATAAAGGTGCCCTGTGGAGTGAATGTTGTTTTGAGTTGATCTTCCTCGTATACTAGGGATTTGAATAAATTTAAAACCATCTAGCAGGGAGATTTTTTTAGAGCTTCATTGAGCACACTGGAAGGATGTTCCATTTTGCAAAGGATAATCGTTTTTGAGTGATAATCGATGGAGATTTCCAAGTTCACGTACATATGATCTCCCATGTCTTTTTCTGCGCTCACTTGTTTGATACCCAATTCAGAGAACTTTACAGAACTATTATGCTCGAGACTACACATCTTTAATTCTTCCACTGCATTGTTTGATTAATTCTACGTAGTTTTTGTCCTAAAGGCTTTTGATTTTCTTCAAGGATACTTTGTATTTAATGATGTTTGTGTCATAGGCCTTAAGTCTTCATAGCTCCATGCAAACACATCAATGAATTCTCTAAATAGGTTTCATGTATCTTCTTCACAAATTTATGTAAATAATTAGCCAATTTAATCATTTTGGGTTTATCTTCGTTGCCTATATGTTGGTATTTTTCCAATGCTAGAGTTTGCATGTTCTAAAGTGGGATTCTTGCTACATCATCAAAGTCCAAAAGGTCCTCTAAGGGTGCCGACCTTGGGGTATATTCTTATCTTTGCTCCAAGACTTCATTTCTCACCACCGTAAGCTATTGCTTGTGGTTACACCTAGTTTCTAAAAAGTGTTTATTTCCACACAAGGTGGGGTTTCTTCACCGAGGATTATTCACTAGTAACTGCCCTGATTCGCAGTCCTGCCTTGAAAATTCAAACTTATTCCCGCCATCGTAACCTTGCCTCATTTTCAAAGACCTGCCAATAGTTTTTATTGTCTCACACTAACCGAATTTGGTCCGAATGATGATTTATTAATGCCTGAGTCTTAGGATATGGGGAACTAGCTATGTTAATTCCATTTGTAATGATATTTTGACTCTAGACAAACACCAATTCATATTCCATAAATTCTTTTATATCCATGGTACCGCTCGTATGCCCTAAGTCCGGGGGTGTTTTGTTGAATACTCACTGTTTACTTTGTTTGCGTACTCAAATCTCTAGTTCCTCGTATGTCATCTCATGGGCTTCCAATTCTTTGGCCGTATTTGGGAACAAGGATAAGAGCTCATATTCTCGTGTCATTAATACTTTGTACATTTTGAAATGTAGATTTACAACATGGCTCTCTGTGGCCGTCTCCTTCTGCTACGATTCACACACCCTCGCTCCCGTCATTTTTCCTAGCACAGGACCTATCGAAATCATTTCTACAGGATTCGCTATTGTTGCGTTATAGGACCCGTACTAGTTGTGTTGTTTTTTTGTTTTTCATGACAAGGCACAGGGTCTAGATTTGACTGGTTTTGTTATCGTACTGTTTATTTCAAAGCTCATCTAATTTCATTTTTACGTTTCCATTGCATATCTTTCTTCATCGTATTCTTCTGCAGTAGCCATTATGTCGAAGTCCATGGGCTCGTTGTTACCATTCGTAACTCGTCGATTTGCCTCCTGATTGCTTATTAAAGACAAAGAATCTGTGTCCGTCCGTACATATACAAAGGTGACTCCTTGTGTTTTTGTCAACTAGGAATTTCATTTAACTTCAGCCTTTGGTCACAAACATGGGATAGGGTATATGAGCTATCCATATGCATCAGGTTTTACAATTAATTTTAAAGGACCAGAGACATACCATACTTGCAGACATTTCACCATAAATATCCATACCATACACTTAGCAGAACTGGTCAAGCTTCACATACGTATCTTTTCGACTGTGTCGAGGCATTTACCCTTGCTAGAGTCGAACGAATTCTAAGTCTTCGAGAAGTAACATCCCAGCTTCAGCTTTTCACTACCTGCATATTAGGTTGTGTGATGCCTCTTTAACCATGCATGGCACGTGCTACCTTGTCGTTGGTCATGAGACCGATATAGAAAGTGACTACCTCTTTCCCCGAAACTTTCTAACTTTTGGGCCAAACAGGCAAGGATCATAATCGCATTTACATAAATAATAAGCTTTTCTATTTAACAAGCACAAATTGGGCTTTACATACATCTCGTAGTGGCCAAACATAATGGTACGGAGATTTTATCTTTGCATCCACTTTCAAATTGAAAGGGATGACTTTTGAATGTTGCATTTTGTTTTTGTTTGCTATTGTTTCAGTGTTAAATCACCATTTTCATTATGTACAGGGTTAGGATAATAGCCGTATACCAATCACAAAGCATACAAGCACTAGATGGGCCGACATTGTTTTTCGTTGTTTTGGTTGTCTTTCTCTTTGTTTTTCCTGCAATTTGTTTGTTTTTGTTACTCTCAACAAGTTGCTTTAAAGTTTTTTGCCTTTTTCTTTAAAATCAGGGGCTTTGGGCCTGGAAGGTTTTGCCTATCCCAAGTTCATATTATTCTTGACCTTTTAATATAACATTTTCAAATCTAATTGTAGCTTCGTATTCTCGATCTTTCTTATCCCAAAGACAAGGGTGAGGGTCGATCGTCCTCCGAATCACACGCAGGATTGAATTTTCACTTCAAACATGCTTATCGTATTTCCTTCGTACTTACGGATTCTCATCTTCACCTGTTAAAGTTTTGGTTTTGGGAATAACTTGTTGATCTGATTCTTTATTTGTCCTGCTGGGAGGTGTTGTTCCTTCTAAAGTTTGGTTCGGTTTTTTGTTTCGATTGCTAACTGTGACAACCATCTTTTCATCACTTGCAGCTCACATTCTGGGATAGTCTACTGCAGTTTGGGTCTGATGTGGAAGCTATAGTGTCATCTCTATATGTTACCCTTTTTTCGATCTCAAATGTTAGCTCTTTTCAACCGCATTACTTTATGTTCAACGTCTTTCGCATGCCCTCCAAGGTAGTGTATTCTTTATCCCTAAGATCATAGGCCATATCAACATCGAAGCTTCGTGACATTTGGCTAGGGCCATGCCTTTGTGGAGGTTTCATATATGTGAGGAGAGCCTTGTAAATGACAATCCGTCAGTAACTTAAACTTCTTCCATGCTTTTGGGGGTCATGTATTCGGCCAGAGTTGGTGAGGATTTTCCTAGTCGTGCCTGCTTGCCAGTCCGATATAGAGTTGGGATAGCCACACGCTCATAGGTAGGCTCTTAAACCATCACATCGCCCCCCCAAGCTTAAACATTCTTTATTTAATTTATCATCTATTTACATATCAGAAAGAATTTTCCATCTTATCCACATGTTTTCAAATTTTATTAGACTTTTTTAGTGTTGAAGTGTGGGATTTTTACCAATCATTTGGTATACTAGAACATAAAACTTAAGGGTGCATACTAGGCTGCCAAAGTGATGATATTCTATGAGGTAAAGGTTAATTCTGAGTGTTCTGTATATGGATGACAGACACAGACCAGCCCAGAAATCACGAGCAGACTTATACAAGAGTGAGCCCCAAGTTTTGGACAAGGTTGTATACTTGAGGTGTAGAGGAGGGTCTGTTGTTCCCAAGTCGAGGGTCCGTTTGTCTAGAATGCTAAATGACCAGTTTCAGGTAATTTGTCTTGAAGGCTCAGATCGGGGAAGGAGAATGTGAGTGAGCCGAAGGCTCCAGGTTAGTTTGCGTGATGTGGTCGAAATAGCTGGTCGTTAGGTGGAGATTCCCGATGAGAGCCTTTGGTTATCAACTATTTATGGGACCGATTGGGACAAGATTCGTGAATGGTTCGAAATGCATCGTTACGCTCAACCAAGCATACGACCCTACTTGGTTACCGTGTTTATGTTGTTTCGACATTTGCCTCAGCGAGTTCCGTTACAAACCAAGCACTAGTTGCTCACCTATCACGAAAGTGAAGTTCGAAAGCGGAACAATGAGCGGCCAAGGAAGGTTTTAGGTATATTCACTGGTTACACTATTCACTAAGCTGCACTATCACTCTCTGCAATGTTTAAAACACATAAAAATCTGGCATTGATTAGAATTTATTTTATTATGTCACTCAAAAGAGGGTGAGATCTGAGGCTACCTGCCCTATCTCAGTTTCATCTAAGAGCAATAGAATACAAAAAATGACACCGAGGTCACCCAAGAAGAGGTGGGATTAATCGCTAACCTAACCAAAGTTTGTAGTGTTTCCTATGCCTACGAACAATGAGACGCAGTGTCACCTGATATTACCTAAAGGAGTCGCCATTATGCGAAGTTCGATGAGCCATTAAAATGGCAAGACCACAAGATGAGACAACATCAAAACTACTTATAGACCCAGATCTAGCCCTCTTAGTCCACAGAGGGATTCTATAAGAGCCAAAGACATGTCCAAGGCTCAAGGTTAAGATCTTAGGCCAGTTATAAGCACATGGTTTGTTTATTTGACTGCTTATGTTTCTGGTTTTTGTTAATCAAGAAAGAAGGTTCAAATATAAGACAAGAACGAAAAGAGGATTCTACAAAGTAGATAACTTAGAGAACATCAAGGTCATAATGGAGCTGTGAAAGGTTTACTTGTTGTTCAACAAAAGCTTTCACTAATGTTAGTCATTCAGACATTTGGATATTTAGATTGCTGGTGTATTGAACATTAAGGAATGAAGATGAAAGAAGAACCATCTAAATCTATTCATAGACTGTCAGAATGTTTAATCACAGCCTGGCCACATAGCTGCCAAGTCACAGACAAGGAATTGTAAAGGCTTAATGAATGAAGGATCTCAGCGGAGGCAAGAGACAGAAGCCCCAACCTCCTGTTGTTTTCAACTCATTCAATCAACCTCAACCAGAATATCTAAACATATCTCATTAGTTAACACATCACGTAGGAACAACATCCACTAATTTGTTAACCAATCAAAATCAATATTAAGATACACATATACAGTAAAAACATATGCAATGAGATCAAACACAAGGTAAATTCAATAAGGAAACTTATGCCAAACTTCTTGATTCACATGAACGAAATGAAATAAAACACAAAGATATAATATCATCACAAATTAGATCAGATTCAAAGAAATGTCATTAAAAACAACACCAATTGCTAACTCGTTTACAATGGACATTCAAATTAATATGACCATTATTTTACAAATTATATTACAATTTACATGACTGTATCTCAAGATCATTGCATCATATCTTATCAACAACCCTTAAGAATACTCGTTATTTTAAATTTATCGCCAGAGGACAAAGAGGGTAGGTGTCAAAGACTAAATGAAGCATTAACATTCAGAAAAGAAAGAGCCTATGCCCAATCCTTTGCCTAAATTCGTGCTCAATTCTTCCTCGCTCTTTGTCAAAGATGGTATTTTCTATTTACTCTTGGTATGGTTTGTACTTTTTGGCTGCCGTTTTGTTGTACTTCTCGTGAATAGAAGGAAAGAAGCAACAGGTTTGGTAACAAGAGATCAAATGCTTTGGTAGAATGGGATCACAGTAGGAAAACTTTGCTTGGATACCATATAACCAGAACAAATCATACCACCAGTCAGAGACGTTCATGATTTGAACCCCCGATTTCATTGTTTTCTCGTCAGAATCTCCTCCGGGTCTCGAGATCTCCAACCGGTATGTTGCTCACCGTATTAAGGGCCGAAACCTCAACTTTTGAGCGCTAAAACTTGATCCATGTTGGTTTGGAAACCCGTTCTTTAAATTAACCTCGTATCTACCTGAACACGCCGGGATAGGGCTTCAGCTCCAGCTCCGTCTTGCTTCCATCACATTGGCGCGACCTTTCTTGACTTTCCGTAGTACCGCCCATATTTAATCTCCCTGAAATAAGAAGACGCTTACAAAAGACGGTGGCATACGCACCATGGAAGTTTTCCACCTTTGATAAACCTCGCAAAATAGCAGCCCTTTTCAAGAAATCCATGGATGATGTGGATGTACTCAAAGAAGGACGATCAAATGGCTGCAAGATGACAGAGACGAGAAAAACTGCAGATAAATGGTGAAAGGATGTTTCGTGGAGGTTACAAACAAGAGTGAAATACATCAAAACCTTAAATACAAAAAAGACCCAATTATACTTAATGAAATGAATAAAATGAATGCACGTGGGGATGACGTGGCGATGATTCCAAAGGTCGATAAAATGGTTGGTCAACAGATTTAATTACCATCGTGACGAGATCGACAGACATGGCGACGGCAATAAAGGGCAGTGAACGAGCATAGTGCACACTTAATGAATGACGACTATTGGATGGGCGATTGCAGATCCGATGGTCACACCATTTTGGCATCCGTGTTCTAAATTTAATGCGCGATGATCTCGGGGCGATTTTGCGGTCGGCGATACAAGTGTCGGGCCGAGGAATCGTCACATTGGAGAAACCACTACCATGCATAAGCAAGTGGCGGAAATCGCGGTCAGCATAGTGCACGGCGGGTCTACCTCACGGGAGAACTGTGGACCATCGAGACGAAAGGACAAACTAGCGGCAGATGTATCGACACAGAAAATGAACGAGGAAACAGAGGGACGAGATTTACCGGAAAGCCATCCGATCTACCCATCGGGCGCTACATGCTCCCGACGAACAAAACAACAAGGCGTTTTCGTTGGAGCTCAACCAACGCTAGGTCTCGTGGAAGGCAGGGCGATGCGGGCCGATGAAAGGCCAGCCGACATCAGGCGCTAAAGTGGGTTTTTCAACCATTTTCCATGCATCAGTTTTATACTAAACATAGAAGGATAAAGGAAGGAATCAAACAAAGGGAATGGGTGAATTTGAAAGGGATTTTTGAGATTTAAGGAATTAGAGGAATTGACAAGGGATGATCAAGTTTAATGGATAATTCGCAGGGTATGAAAAATAGGCTTCGGACAGAAACAACAAAGTATATTTCAGTATATGAAAACACCTAGAGACTTCGAGGGCGACAAGCCAGGAAAGGTATCCCTTTGAAGGCTCCAAAATCACTAGCCCTCAAAACCGCTTGCCGATGATTTCGCAGGGGGGCTAAAATGTACCAACATATACTAGTCCAACACCCTTTCCTCAAAATCTAAGTGGCAGCTACGCTCTTTACGTTGTGATTACCGCCACCCTTCGCCGTCCATACTGCACCCACAGCGACCAATCATTCTAGCTCGTCCACCTGCTTCTTTAAAGGTAGGTAATTTTAAGTGGCAAGCCATGTGGTCGTTTAATTATCGCAGGCCCTAGCGTCAGTGGTTAACATATTTGTGTAGATCCACCTGGACGGCGGTGACGATCTTCTCATTGTCACAGCATCGTACCGTTCATTCGCACCATGACCGATGCCGCTACTTCCGATCATATTTTCGTATCTTCGGTTCCGGCAGAATAACCATTTTTGCTTGAGGGTCCGCCCAAGTTCGGTGTGCAAGGCTTGCTAAAACCCCCTATACTAACGTTCTTTTTTTAAGAGGTGCGATCACCATGTAGCCGCTCACTCAAGTAGTATGGTGGGTGTCGGAACTGTGCCTGCACTTTATGTTGAAGGGTAAGGGTGTAGGTGGTGTGTTGCTCTATTCATATTACCTTGTCTCTCGCGCATGTCAGTAATAATATGTATCCTAATTGCATCCATGCAGCATGACCTACAATTATATGCTTTTCATAACATCAACACAATGTTACACAACTGTAATTAATAACAGTATCTAGATCCAATTCAGCTACACAAAATCTCACAACATGATATAACCGCAGTCAACAAATCATAATCTTTCAATATTTAATTTTATACAAGATAGAAAAATGCACGAAAATACAATTCATTCATACCTACAGACCATATCTAATCCTGTATTCATTCATTCATCAACCTTTCCTTACAATTTCTCCCAACCTATGGACACAGGTCCACACACAAATTGACTAGGATCTCTCACATTACTGTACCAAAGCAGGAGCTATTCCCCAAAACTCAAATAGACTCTTACACAATAGATTGCCCTAATAGCTCATCCAATTCTACCTCTTACAATCCAAAATGCCTCTATTTATAACAATCAGGCTTAACATTCCAGGATCTCGTAACCTATGGTTTTTAACCCCTAGTTTACCCTTTTAACTAAATTACGATATCAGCATTCTTGTGGCTTCGACCCGCCCCAAACCTCTACGCTATACTAAATATAATAAAAATAACCAAATGGACCCGCTCATAGCTTTAGGAGACCACATTCCAACACATACCTACTAAATCGAACTCGTAATTAAAGGGCAAGCCTACAATGACCTTCAATGGATCAAACCTATACACTTGACCAAAGGAAACACTTTCTTAATGGTATCTTTGTAGTGACCTTTAATGAATGACGGTAGTTTTTCACATCAAGACTGGCGTTGATGAAACTACCACCACTATTAGGTATCTCAGAAATGTAGCTATGGCTTCACTTGAGATTGTGAAGCTCACTTCTAATTAAGGACTCTGTTCTTTAATAGTGGCAAACAAGCTTGTGATCTTGGCATGGTATTTGACTGGTTGAACTTGCTCAAAAAACTTCATACACCCAACATTCTAAAATATTGCTTTGAAATTGCGAGACATCATGTCATGTGTGTTGAGTGGTTCACATATTGACATGCCTATTTTTATAGGGAAATTATGCAAAAGTGGGAATACATACATGCATACATACATAGATATACACACACACACACACACACACACACACACACACATATATATATATATATATATGTCATGTGTGTGTTGAGTGGTTCATATATTGACATGTGGCCTCCTTTTTGTAGGAAATTATCCAAAAGGGGAATATATACATACATAAATGCATACACACACACACACACACATATATATATATATATATATATATATATATATATATATACATATATATCCCTTACACCCCATATGTTGATTTGTTGTTGTAAATGAACATTTTGCCTATGATGAATTTGTTGCCTTCTGAGGCATTGCAATTTTCCACCACAGAGTCTTCATTGTTAAAATGATCAAAACACCATCAAAATATGTAATTTGTTTTTAACGATAAAAATATATTAAAGGAAAAATTATCGAATCGGATATTTGAAATTTTACCTACAACAATTCTATCTTATAATTTTTCATTATGTTTCTTTGCTTCTTCATTCTGCCTTTTCAGAGTCTGTATGATTATTTTACTTTCTTCCAAGCATATTTTGAGTTGATTGTTTTGATCAAGAAAATCATTGTCATCTAGAGCATCCATAAAAGCATCCTTATCATCTCTAGAATTATTTTCAAATGCCATGAGAAGTCTAAGATCTTGTTCACATTCTTCCTCACTGTCAGATAACCCATCACTGTCTTCATTTGTATAGTAGCTTTTCTTAGTGCTAGATCGGTTCTTATTTCTTCTTGCTACTTTTTTCTCTTTAGCAGATGTTTCTTTATAAGGACATTTTGCAGCATAATGACCAACTCTTCCACAATTAAACATTTGAAAGGAAGCTTACCTTAGAATCTTCTGGTTCCTAGTTGGAGTCTTCTCACGAAGTTTGCCTCATCTTCTTCTGAGATATATCCTGACCCTTCCGGTTTTTGAACTTCTTTCCCTTTTGTAGAAGCTTTAAAAACAACTTCTTTGACTTCAGATGGTCCTCCTCTCCTCATTTCGTATGTAGTCAATATGCCATGAAGTTGCACCATAGTAAGATTTTGAAGGTCCTATTTTTCTTCAAGAGCAGAAACTTTTGACTCAAACTTGGCCGTTAGTGATCTCAAAATTTTCTCAACCAAAGTGGATTCGGTTATTGTTTCTCCCATATTTCTCATACGGTTTACAACATCATCAACACGTAAAAATAAACCTGCAATATTCTCATCACTATGCATTTTTAAATTTTCATACTCAATTCTGAGAGATTGAAGTTTTGCACTTTTTACCTTTGCATCACCTTCATAGCTTAGGATGATTTTGTCCCATATCTCCTTTGCTGTATTTAGCTGCATGAATTTGACAAATTATGCTTCAGTTAGACTTCCAGTTATAGCATTGACCGCTTTTGCATTTGATTCATAATTCTTTCTTTCAGTTGGATCTGTTGGTGTAGCACCTGGATATTGATATCCTTGTTCAACAATGGCCCATATATCTGCTCCCATAGACTGAAGATAGGATCTCATCCTTATTTTCCAAAAGATTAAATTGCTTCCGTTGAAAAGCGGAGGTTTGATAGATGTTGTTCCCTCGTGATTGCTCATCCTGCTTGATCTTCCTTCTAGCGGTTAAGCCTTTTCAGAAGGACCTGCTCTGATACCAATTATTGGAAAAATACTGGGAGAGGGGGGGGGGGGGGTGAATCAGTATTTAGGATTTACTCACATCTTTTTGCTTTTTCATTCTTTAATAACCCATACGCTACTTTAATGAAACAGACTCGCGTATATACGCGGATACCCTTTACAGAACTCGCGTATGCACAGAGATATTAATAAACAATCAATTCTTCACTTAGATCCTTGCATTTATTCATTCATCAGATGTTTATATAGCAATAGACATGTGCATTAATAACAAAATGAAACTTCACACAAAAGCATCACACATGAACACCATGATTTTTAGGTGGAAACCCAAGTCGGGAGAAAACCACCGCTGTCGTTGTCTCAGCCTTCAATAGTTTATTATAGAGAAAACATCTTACAATCATGTACTGGTGCAGAATTATACCAGCACGCAGGCACCCACCTGCAGAAGGCTACAACCTTCTCTCATTTACCAGCCTCACCTGGAAGGGAGCAACAACCCCCTGCTCTTTGTTTACCAGCCTCACCTAGAAGGGAGCTACTTCCGCTGATCTTAGCACCAGCCTCTGCTGGCAGAAAGCTTCTACTTTCAGACTGAAGGCTTCAACCCTCAGATCCACTGCAGACCACGTTTCATCAATTTTCAAACTGGATCCAACAGCTCCAACACAACCCTTCACTCTTCAACAAACATACTTTGCCCAATGCTACAAACAGAACAGTGAACCCACTGTAACCAGAATATCAGAGTTAACCTAGACCTCAGAATAGACATTTAGAAAAACTTTCAACTTTGAGACCCCATTAATTCAGATTCCATACACACTTTTAGTATAACAAACCCGCGTATGTACGCGTGTTTCATAAGACTAACCCGCGTATACTTCAGTAAATTTTTCAAATAAATTCTAACTGCACATACGCGCCTTTCCCTGAACAGAGCCGCATATACATGTGCTTTTCACGAAACCAACCTGCGTATGGATCTCCAAAAGATAAAATTTGCACAACAGATCAGATCTATGAACTTACCCAGATTTCTTCGACTTCTTCAATTGATTTGCGCTAGGTCTTCATCACTTCTTTTTAGATCATCCAAGAGATTCACCATTTCAAGATCTAGAGATCTTGAACCTTCATTATGTTCATAGATTATCATAGATTCAGGTCTATCAATTAAGAGCAGAATTTAACCATGCAGATATACTCCAGAGTGAAGTATTCATTAAAGCCCAGACACATGCACACATTGCACAATGATCTTCTTCTCCTTATATAGATTAGCCTTTTTCAATACCATGAGTCAAAACCACTCAACCTACGATGGTATTCCTGGATGGGATCAATTAGATAATCCAGCGCTCAATACAATGGGCCAATACCATGGTAATGCCCCTTGGTATCATAATTTTAGAGCGCAAAAGGGCATACGCTACTTGGAGCGTTCGCTTCCGCGTATATACGCAACTTAGCCTCATAAAAACTGCGTATATGCTAACCCTGAATGTATACGCGGGTTCCCTTCACAAAAGTGGCGTATACATTGTATGTATACGCGGGTTGCCTTCACAAAAGTAGCGTATACATTGTGACATATTATATTTATCATTTTTCTGGTACTTACTGGAATTCTTTTCTCTGTCACATCTGAACTGATCTGTAGATACATCATTCTTACATCTTTGACACATAGGTTGCTTATCATAGGCAACTCATCAAGTAGGCTTCCATCAAGAACATCTCATTGCATTATATAGCCAAAAATCTCATTTCACCAAGTTGCCATCAACTTTATCAAGTGGGTTTCCATCAAGGACAACACTCTGCATCATATTTCCAACAATCTCCCCCTTTGGACTTGATGGCAACCACGATGGTGTTTGATCACCACAGGAGATAGATAAATTAAGCATCATGATATTCTTCCCTTATTCAAACACCATGTCACTCTCCCCCTTTGACATCAAGGGCAAAGGGCAGATCAAAAGAAGGAAGTGCTTTGCAAATCTGAAGTGTACTGAAGGTATCATGCTCCCCCTGAGTTCATGCTGCGTCTTCAAACATATTTTACAATGAAGTACTTGACTCTATGACCTTCCTATCACCAAGGACTCATAATTACATCAAAGATCCAACCAAGTGAATTTACATAAGAGACTCAAATACCCAACCAAGTGGGTTTACATATTTCAACTCAACTACCCAACCAAGAGGGTTTACAAATCACAAGTTCTTACATGACTAAATATTACAATTGTACATCATGGGTCTCAACAAGACTTGTTCATCAAGTTACAAATATGACTTTACATGACCAATACTAGAAAGACCTCAAGAGAGAGATCATATTTCTGAACCATCATAATGCCAACAATTCATTATACACAGCAAGACTAATTCTCCCCCTGAAACTTTGCATCCAATGCATCCTTTCCAAATGACCAAGGCTCCTCCTTAGCTTGTGCAATAGTGTAAATAATACAATCATCAATAGTCAGACTGATGCTCCCCCTGAACTGGTACTCCTGATCTTCAGCTGCCATATTAATTTTCTTATCATCAATGCATACACGACTGTGTCTGCAGTAACTCACGTGTATACGCGACTTTAGTTCATTAAACCCGCGTATACAATTTAATCTTCTGAATTTAATCAGATTTGATCTTCTGAGAGGCAGAGACAACACCCAACTTCTATCTGAGATATTCGAATGCTTCTCTGGGTAGAGGTTTGGTAAAGATATCAGCAATTTGTTCTTTGGAGGGAACATACTCCAACTTCACCTTTTGTTCAAGCACTTGTTCACGTAAGAAGTGATACTTGATGGGAATGTGCTTGGTCTTCGAATGCATAATAGGATTCTTTGAGATACTGATGGCACTTGTATTATCAAACATAATGGAGATAGGAGAAGTACATTTGATTTGAAAATCTCCCAAGGTTTGCATCATCCAAAGGAGTTGAGTGCAACAAGATGCGGCAGCCACATATTCTGCTTCAGCAGTAGATAAGGCAATAGAACTTTGCTTCTTACTGAACCAAGATACCAACCGAGACCCCATATAGAATGCACCACCACTTGTGCTTTTTCGATCATCAACATTTCCAGCCCAATCTGCATCAGAGTAAGCATGAAGAGTAAGATCAGCATTCTTTGGATACCATAGTCCAAAGTCTTGAGTTCCTTGCAGATATTTGAATATTATTTTGACAGCCTGAAGATGAGACTCTTTTGGATTAGCTTGGAATCGTCCAACAATCCCAACATCATGCATAATGTCCGGTCTAGTCCCGGTGAGATAAAGTATACTTCCTATCATTGATCTGTATTCTGGTTGATTCACCATGGGAGAATCATCATGAGAACTGAGATTGCATTCGGTTATCATTGGTGTACTTACAGGCTTGCATTCTTCCATGCCATACTTCTTCAAAATTTGCTTAAGATATTTTGCTTGTGATAGGAATATGCCATCTGTAGTTTGATGCACTTGCAAGCCAAGAAAGAATGTTAGTTCCCCAAGTAAAGACATCTCAAATTCTTGCTGCATAACAGAAGCAAATTTTTGACTAAAGGATTCTTCATTACTCCCAAAAATGATATCATCAACATATACAATCACAATCAAAAGTTTTTCATGTTCAATTTTTGTGTATAAGTTGCTATCAGCAGACCCCTTTGAAAATCCTTGTTGATGGAGATATTTGTCAAGACGATAGTACCATGCCCTTAGAGCTTGTTTGAGACCATATAGAGCCTTTTTAAGTTTACAGACAAGATTCTTATCATTTCCAAAAATGAATCCCTCTGGTTGTTCTATATAAACTTCTTCTTCAGGATCACCATTGAGGAAAGCAGATTTGACATCCATTTGATAGACTTTGATTTGTTGAGAACTTGAAAAAGCAAGAAACATTCTTATGGCTTCAAGTCTAGCTATAGGAGCAAAAGTTTCTTCAAATTCTATACCTTCTTGTTGAGTGTACCCTTTGCAAACCAATCTGGCTTTGTTTCTTATAACATCCCCATTTTCATTTAACTTGTTCTTGAATATCCATTTGGTTCCAATGAAATTTTTATCATGTGGTCTTGGTACCAATTCCCAAGTGTGATTCTTTTCAATTTGATCAAGCTCTTCATTCATGGCTTGAATCCAACATTCATCTTTTCTAGCTTGATTGACATTTTGGGGTTCAATTGTGGATAGGAATGCCAGATAGCTAGAATATCCCACAAGAGTCCTCCTTGTTTGTACACCTGATCCTTGTCTCCCAAAATTTGAGATTGAGGATGATTCTTTTGAACATATCTGGATGGAGCTTTTTCAGATAAATCATCTTCAGGTTCTTCATTGGATCCACTGTCTATATCATTTCCATTTGATGTAGAAGGACAAAAATCACCATCATCTTATTCTGTTGCTTGTTTTTCTTCTTTTGAAGCTGCAGGAGACTCATCAATAACAACATCAATACATTCAACAATATTTCGAAGTCTTCTATTATAACATTTGTATGCTTTACTTTGAGAAGAATAACCAAGGAGTATACCTTCATCTGCTCTTGGTTCAAACTCGCCAAGATTTTCATCATTATTTTTGATAAAGCACTTGCTCCCAAAAACTTTAAAATGCTTCACAGAGGGAGGATTACCATACCAGAGTTCATATGGCATTTTGTCACTATTTACACGAACATGTGCCTTGTTGAGAATATTTACCGCTGTATGAGCTGCTTCTCCCCAAAATGTGTCAGGAGTTCCATAATCATCTAGCATAGCTCTAGCCATTTGTTGAATTGTTCTATTCATTCTTTCTACAACGCCATTTTGCTGTGGAGTGCCTGCTACAGAGAACTGTCTCTTTATGCCATGTTGTTCACAAAATTCAAAGAATTCATTTGATGTATATTCTCCTCCTCGATCAGATCTAAGACATTTGATTTTTAGATATAATTCATTTTCAACCAGTGTTTTGAAGATCTGGAATTTCTCAAATGCTTCATCTTTGTGTTTAAGCAACCCAATCCAACACATTGTAGAGAAATCATCAATAAATAAGATATAGTATTCTTCTCCACGTGGTGACTTTTTCTTCATGGGTCCACAAATGTCAGTATGAACAAGTTCAAGAGGCCACTTGATGATCCTTCTTTGGCATTAAATTGTACTCTGGTCTGCTTACCAAATTGGCAGGATTTGCATATGATACTCTCTAGTAGAGTAATATTGGGAAGACCACGAACAACTTGAAGTCTTCTTGCTTTGTTGATTTGAGAGAAGCGTAGATGCCCCAGTCTTCTATGCCATAGCCAATTTTCTAAATATTTTCTCAAGTAACATTGATATTTGCAAATCTTCAATACATACAGGTTGCTTGGAGTTCTTTTCCCTTTTATAATAGTTCTACCTGTATCAAGATCACGAACCACACATTCTTTTGAACTAAAGACAACTTTTGTTCCTTGATCACACATTTGACTTACACTTAACATGTTATGTCTTAATCCATCCACATACATGACATCATTAGCCTTCACCTTTTCTTTTATAAACATGGACCCTTTTCCTTTAATTACAACAGGAGTATCATTTCCAAATGTAACTTTCTTTTCCTTTTCTAGAGCATTATATGAAAGAAGTTTGTTTTTGTCACATGTCATGTGTCTTGAGCACCCACTATCAATGTACCATTGATTTTCTTCAGCTTCTGAAAATAACGCTATCCCACAATTTTCAACCTGTAATTCCTTCTTTTTCCATACTTTGGAACTTGAAGGAGAATGCTGTTTTGGCTGGAGTTTGCTCCTGCATTCAGATTCTTCATGGCCAAAGTTATTGCAATAAGCACATTCAACTTCATTTTGAAGAGGAGAAAAGTTGTTATAGGTGTTCCTTTCTGGATCAATATCCATCCTTTTCTTGCTTGCTTCTCTTGTCATGATGGTTTTACATGCAACACATTGAACAACTTTATGACCAAAATTGTGACATGAAAAACATTGTCCATTGAAGTAGAAATTTCTATGATCATGAAATCTTCTATTTGAATTTACCTGTTGATTGTTGTTTCTTTGAAAGATATTCCTGTTGGTGTTCTTTGAAATGAGATGATCATGCTTTACCGGTAATGATTCTTTATTCCCTTGTTGAGTGGTAGAATGTTGCAAACCAGCTGTAGATGCTTTTAGATAATTTGGTGCTGAAGCCTGAGAAGATTCTCCGGTATATCCAAGACCTGTCTTTATAAGAGGAGAACGTTGCACCTTGATAATATCATCTAGGGTTTCAGATCCTTTAGCAAATCTAAGATTTAGAGTCTTTACTTTCTCACATTCTTTTCTTAGACTTACTACTTCACATTCTAATTTCTCATTGTGTTTCTTCGCTTCTTCATTCTGCCTTTTTAGAGTTTCTATGATTATTTTACTTTCTTCCAAGCATATTTTGAGTTGATTGTTTTGATCAATAAAATCATTGTCATCTAGAGCATCCATAAAAGCATCCTTGTCGTCTCTAGAATTATTTTTAAATGCCATGAGAAGTCTAAGATCTTGTTCACATTCTTCCTCACTATCAGATAACCCATCACTGTCTTCATTTGTATAGTAAATTTTCTTAGTGCTAGATCGGTTCTTATTCCTTCTTGCTCCTTCTCTCCCTTTAGCAGATGTTTCTTTATAAGGACACTTTGCAACATAATGACCAACTCTTCCACAATCAAAACATTTGAAAGGAAGCTTAGCTTTGAATATTCCGGTTCCTAGTTGGAGTTTCTTTACAAAATTTGCCTCATCTTCTTCTAAGATATATCCAGAATCTTTTGCTTCTCGTACTTCTTTACCTTTTTTTGAAGCTTTGAAGACAGCCTCCTTGACTTCTAATGGTCCTCCTCTTCTCATTTCATATGCAGTTAAAATGCCATGAAGTTGCACCATAGTAAGATTTTGAAGGTCCTGTTTTTCTTCAAGAGCAGAAACTTTTGACTCAAACTTGGCCGTTAGTGATCTTAAAATTTTCTCAACCAAAGTAGATTCAGTTATTGTTTCTCCCAGATTTCTCATACGGTTTACAACATCATCAACACGTAAAAAGAAACCGGCAATATTCTCATCACTATGCATTTTTAAATTTTCATATTCAATTCTGAGAGATTGAAGTTTTGCACTTTTTACCTTTGCATCACCTTCATAGCTTAGGATGATTTTGTCCCATATCTCCTTTGCTGTATTTAGCTGCATAACTTTGACAAATTCTGCTTCAGTTAGACTTCCTGTTATAGCATTGACTGCTTTTGCATTTGATTCATAATTCTTTCTTTCAGTTGGATCTGTTGGTGTAGAAGCTGGATATTGATATCCTTGTTCAACAATGGCCCATACATCTGCTCCCATAGATTGAAGATAGGATCTCATCCTCATTTTCCAGAAGATTAAATTGCTTCTGTTAAAGAGCGGAGGCTTGATAGATGATGTTCCCTCGTGATTTCTCATCCTGCTTGATCTTCCTTCTAGCGGTTAAGCCTTTTCAAAAGGACCTGCTCTAACACCAATTGTTGTAAAAATACTGAGAGGGGGGGTGAATCAGTATTTAGGATTTACTCACATCTTTTTTCTTTTTCATTCTTTAATAACCCATACGCTACTTTAATGAAACAGACTTGCGTATATACGCGGATACCCTTTACAGAACTCGCATATGCACAGAGATATTAATAAACAATCAATTCTTCACTTAGATCCTTGCATTTATTCATTCATCAGATGCTTATATAGCAGTAGACATGTGCAGTAATAACAGAATGAAACATCACACAGAAGCATCACACATGAACACAATGATTTTTAGGTGGAAACCCAAGTCGGGAGAAAACCACCGCTGCCGTTGTCTCAGCCTTCAATATTTTATTATAGAGAAAACATCTTACAATCATGTCCTGGTGCAGACTTATACCAGCACGCAGGCACCCACCTGCAGAAGGCTACAACCTTCTCTCGTTTACTAGCCTCACCTAGAAGGGAGCAACAACCCCCTGTTCTTTGTTTACCAGCCTCACCTAGAAGGGAGCTACTTCCCCTGATGTTAGCACCAGCCTCTGCTGGCAGAAAGATTCTACTTTCAGACTGAAGGCTTCAACCCTCAGATCCACTGCAGACCACGTTTCATCAATTTTCAAACTAGATCCAACAGCTCCAACACAACCCTTCACTCTTCAACAAACATAATTTGCCCAATGCTACAAACAGAACAGTGAACCCACTGTAACCAAAATATTAGAGTTAACCCAGACCTCAAAATAGACATTCAAAAACACTTTCAACTTTGAGACCCCATTAATTCAGATTCCATACGCGCTTTTAGTATAATAGACCCGCGTATGTACGCGTGTTTCATAAGACTAACCCGCGTATACTTCAGTAAATTTTTCAAATAAATTCTAACTTCACATACATGCCTTTCCCTGAACAGAGCCACGTATACACGCGCTTTTCACGAAACCAACCTACGTATGGATCTCCAAAAGATAAACTTTGCACAACAGATCAGATCTATGAACTTACCCAGATTTCTTTGACTTCTTCAACTGATTTGTGCCAGGTCTTCATCACTTCTTTTCAGATCATCCAAGAGATTCACCATTTCAAGATCTAGATATCTTGAACCTTCATTATGTTCATAGATGCATCATAGTTAATTTTATAATTGAAGCGGTACAACCCAGAGATACTCTAGAGTGAAGTATTCATTAAAGCCTAATTTTCTGCAGCTTTGCAAATGATCTTCTTCTCCTTATATAAATTGTGGCCTTTTCAATACCATGAGTCAAAACCTCTCAACCTCAGAATTCATGATATAGGCGGGGATCAATAAGATGATCGGTAGCCTGATAAAATGGGCCAATACATGGTGTGCCCTTAGTGTCTGTATTTAGAGCTCAAGGGCATACCACGACTTGGGCGTTTGCTTCGGCGTGTATCTTCATTTAGCCTCCCCATAAAAGCTGTGTATATACTGTGCGAATGTATCTGCGAGTTCCCTTCCACAAAAGTAGTAGTATACGACTGTACTTATCCTTGCGTTTACCTCTTCCATCAAACCTGCGTATACATTGTGAAATATTATATTTATCATTTCTCTGATCCTAACTGGATTTCCTTTCTCTGTCCATCCATGATGATACATGGTATCATTCTTACGTCTTTGACACATAGGTTGCTTATCATAGGCAACTCATCAAGTAGGCTTCCATCAAGAACATCTTCATCAAGTAGGTTGCCATCAAGGACAACACATTGCATTATATAGCCAACAATCTCATTTCACCAAGTTTCCATCAACTTTATCAAGTGGGTTGCCATCAAGGACAACACTCTGCATCATATTGCCAACAAAGAAGGGAAAAGAAGAAATGACTGGGTTTAAACATCTTGAGGAGAAATTGAGGTTGGAAAACCAATAAATTGTTGTGATGAGAAAGAGGGCTACAAAGCACAGTATTGAGAAAGCAGAGTTCAAAAGAATGAAGGCACTGTGGGAAGGTAAAACTGGTGCAATTTCTAAAACTCCAAGCAATGTAGAGCAATTTTTCACATGGAAAATTCTAGCCATCAAGGAAGCTAAATTTGTTAGAGTAATAAATACTTGCGTTAGAGATAATAACAGGAGGCCTAAAGATCAAGTGGAGGACTCGGAGAAGTAGCTAAAATTGACTCAGGATGAGTTAAAGAACAAAGGTGTTAAAATGACAATAATTAAAGAGTCAAAAGCTAAATTAAGTGAAAATGAAGAAAGGACCTCATGAAGGTTGAAATGACTATGTTTTCAGTTCATATGGCTTTTTGATATGATGGAATCATTTTTATTTTTAGTTTTGGTACATTTTCAATTTTCATTTTGGAAAATTTTGGACAAAACTGCTCACTCAGCAGTTTTGTGGCGCGGACAGTGTAAAAAGGGAGAAAAGCGATACGAAACTACTATAGTAGCTTTTCTTACCCTTTTTCATCAAATTTTGGGGGGTAAAAACATGAATCAAGAACTGAAAATGCTGAGGAGGATGTATTTAAAGATAATGAAGTTAGTTTTGGAGGAAAGATGTCGATATTTTGAAGAAAAAGGGGTAAAAGAGCAGTGCTATGAAACTGTGTTATTTTTGTAGCACAGTATATTACAGCCCATTTGAATAGTTTGGAGATGGTTTTGGATAGATGGAGCTTAAGGAGGAGGTTTGGCATGTGTTAATGAAATTTATAACAGCTAAGGAGCTCAAAATAATGAGTTCATGGTGGTCAGAATGTTCGAAGAGTGCAAAGGACCCTATGCCTAGTAAACAGGGGACTGTTTCCTACTTTGATGGAGGTCAGCATTATGGTCATGAGGATTTGAAGCCTATCATCTAGATTTGAACATCTGTTAATACAATTGGAAAATGATGTAATTTATTTTAGATAAGGTTGTTATGGATAGAGATAAGGAGTTTGAATCCTATTTGTAATAGGATTGTTTAGTAGATTAGCTGTCTTTTTGTAATAAATACCATGTCATATGGTTGTGCAAGGTGTCAAGAGTCAGGAATTTGATGTATCTAGCACAAGTTAAGATTATCTCATGTTGTAAATGGTCTATAAAGGATCAAGAAGTTGAAAATACCAGGGTTGGACAATTTTAGCAAATAATTGTGCTTATTGTAATTAACTAGTTTTTAGCTAATACAGATATTTCTACTTAGCCAACTTGGGTTTCAGAAGGAGTTCTAGTGTGTTCTTGTTCTAATTGTATATTTTATTATCCTGTTGCAGTGGTGTTTTTCTATGTTACTCAGAATTCATCTTTGATGCTCTGACTTCCTATATAGATAAACTGATTGTGTTTTTTATAGTTTCACATGTGTATCTCTTGACTAGAACCCTGATATGCCTCAACTTCCATGTTAAGTAGCTTGATTGGTTTAATAAAACTATTTTGACTCCATAAGCCCAATGTGTACTTGATGATGTGATTTTCAACCTACATTTATCATCTATCTGATTATTACCATACATAGAGTTAGCCATCTATATTTTTATCAAAAATAATTAACCCTTTGAGAGAGCGCTCTCAAGTTGAGGAGGCTAAGCCTTAATCAAAAGATTGGTTTGAAATAGTTACATAATATTGATTTGATTAGTAGCCTATCAGGTCCAATTTTGTGATAATAGATGGAAATGAGGGTGAGGCTATTCTGCATCTAATAAAATTTCATTTGCATATACATAAGCTTGGGATTATGTTTCATGCAGATTGTTTGATGAAAATTTTTATGGTTACCTTGGAAGGGAAAGCAAGATCATGTTATGAAGGGTTGAAGCCAGGTAGATTATTTTCTCTTAAATATTTCCACATAACATTATTTGAGTTTTGTGGAAAATATCGTCATTCATTCTTGTTGTTCGAAGACTGTTGTGAATCCTATGAATATTTCATTCAATACCTTGAAGAGGCTTTTGGTCATGAAGAGTGTCTAGATGATGAGATCATAGAGGCCCTTTATGAATTTTCTTCCCAACAGAAAATAATAGAGATTAGATACTTTGATACAAAGGATCATTTAGAGCACACATCAATTCATTATTTTCTTGAATATGAAACAGATCTGCATCCTAACAGTTTGGAAGAAATTGGTCCAAGTCACTATCTTAAAATTGTGTATATGGAAAGCTTAAGAAGTGAACCATCTTAGGGCGATGATCATCTAAGTTTGCAAGGAAATAATGAACAAGAAGTTGTTTTCCTCCATTCTTGTGATAGTGAAATTGATATTCTTCCTGATGAAGCATATGAAGAAACAAAAACAATGGAATCACATGATAAATTGAATATAATTTAAGTGGTTGTTGCATTTAAAGGTTTCCATCAGCATCCAAAACTGTGTCTTTTGGATGAGCAGTATGAATATAGTCATTCTTGTTTTTTCAGATTGTTCTTTCTCTAGGATTTTAGTTCAAGATCATGTTTGTGAAGACCAATATGAGGTTTCTGATGAAATGCATGAACAAAGATCTCTATACATTAACCACTCATATGTCTCTCCAACTGATCCATTTTCTGAAACACTATTCCAAAGGTAAATTCATGCAAATAATAATTTTGAAATGGCATGTGTGGAAGTTTTAGACAATGTAATTATGGGAGAAATGTCTGAAAGTAATGTTTCTATTTTTTGCTATTTATATAGTTGTGAAATTTGTTTTCTTGGAGGGGCTTTGTCAATTTTTATCCGACCAACAGAATTTTTATGAGAAAAAGTCTGGCCGAACTTTTATAAGAATTTCAGCCAAATTTTTTTGTTGTTAAAAATAATGGGATGGAGCAGCAAAAAAATTTTAGCCGAACTAAAATGTATGCAACTATGTTGTAGCTCAAATCTAAACACATTTCTTCAACTTTGGAATGGTTAAAATCCATCAAATTTTATGGATTAACTTTCAGAACCAAGACTAGCATTTGCATAATTCAATCTACTTTTAGGAAATATACCTTTTATGGAATTCCATAGATATTTCCTAACTTTAATTAATTTTGTAATAAAATGGGTGCAAAAAAATTATGAAGGTCGTTATGATTCAGTGAAATAAAAAATATGTATCTCCAAAAATATAGTGTAAAAAAGTTGAAAACTTTTATGGTGCATTACATTGGTTTGTTGTCTGTAATGGGTAGTTTTTAGATTTGTAGTTTATAAATAATATTTTGAGAAACTTGACGTTGGCTGGAACATATTAAAAATATGTATATTTTTCATATTAGTTATGTTCAAAAAATTATAGTAATTATGATATGCATCAGTTGGTTTCGTAAATATAATGATACCGAAGTAGACTCTGTCTAGATTGTTGTAACACATTTTTTTCTCAAAAACACAAAGTTTTCAAAGAATACAAGAACACGTCTCAACATGACTTTTTATCAATCCTTTGATTGTTAAATAACACACTCAAATAAATGTTAGGTTGACATATCAAATGTGAATAAAAAAATTCCAAAAAATAAGTAATGGAAAGCTAATAAAATTTCTGACAAGTTTTATTTTTATCGTAAAATGAAATTATAAATAAAAAATTGTTTTGGCTTGCAGAAAGTTGAAGAACTTCTAAAAATGATAGTTTTTTCTCAAAAAAGGGTACAAATTGTAACCCAACTTCACATTTTCATTGTATGGTAGAAAATAATCATCAAACATTGCAAGCAGATTATGAAGAGGAGAGATACAATAAAGAAGAGGTTGTTTTAGAGCCTCTTGCACATGATGATCCTCCTCTAGTCTCATAAAATGAATAGTCTATTGAAGAAGAGCAGTTTATCCCGGATCCTATGGATGTGCACATTTTTTCTATTGATAATATGGTTGCCTCAAACATAGATTTTCAAGAACAAGCTTCCCTTTCTCTTGCTATTATTGAACACCCTATTGCAAATTTGTTGCAGCCATCTAGGAAGATGAATCTTCCTATATTTATGGATCATGAGCACATGTTTAGTGGACACTTGGAGTTGCCTATATTTTGTTTTTTCTACCTGCTCAAGGAAAGTGTGAGAAGGATTCAAGTAAGTAGCCATTTGATGGATTGGTTATAGTGGAGGGATCATATCGCATGATTGTATATATATATTCAGAAAAGTGGGAAGTTATCATCAAGATTTGAATCCTAAGGTTAAGACCCTAAGATCCTGATGATCTGCTACCATATGTAAGTCAAGTCAGATTTTATTTCTCTTAGTTTAGTTAGTCAGCCATTTAAGTGTCAAGTGTTTTAATTTGACTCTATTACCCAATGGATGAGGCTACCTAGTCTATGGTGTTCTTGACACCTCCTAAAGTAGCTTTCATCCCCATCTGGAGCCAATGTTAGTGTCTATGAGTCACTAGTGATAAAATGTACTCTTTCCGTATGATTGATAGGGTCATTAGGTCAAATTGTTATATTTTAAAATAAAATTTGGCATCTCTTCATTGTCAAATTATCATTGGTTATTGTCTAGTTTAGTTTTACTCCCTCCACTTGCTCATGGTCATCATCACTCATCATGGTTATGTCATAATTTACGTTTCCTATGTCATCAAAAGAGTTAATGTGCCATCATATAGGTCATGGTCTAGGATTTATATTTTATTTTCATCATAATTTTAGTCATCAAAAGAAAAAAATGAGTTATGTCCATTCTTTGTGTCACCATCATGGAATTTGGATTATCAAACAAGCTATCAGTGACAAAGACACAACCTAGAGAAAAAATTTCAAAGACCTATAGCAGAGGTAAAAGGTTTGTGTTTTCCCCTAAAATAGCATAGATGCCTAGACCTAGAACTAGGGCTCAAGAAAATATTCTCCCTAGGAATACTATCAGTAAATAAGGAACTTAGCTTGGCACTATGAAACAAGAATCATCAAGAGGAAAACATGATACATAGTTTCAAAATGAAGAACAATCACCTCTTGATTTAGAGATGGCTGACCTAGCAAAACACTATGATCCAAATTTATGTAGGAACACAATAGAATAAAAATATAACCATAAATACAAATATGCCATGGAAATAACACTTCATTTCATTAATATCAAAGAACTAAAATTTTCTTACAGACAGAATGGAAATAAACTAGCTAGGGCGTTGGTAGTTATCTCTGAGAAGAGATGTGGCAGCTACAGGCCTCTGAACTGAGTTACAATGAGGCTCGAGGGCCTATTTATTATTTAGAGACAATGGAAAGCCCTAAACATCCAAAACCCTAACCCTAGGAGATGAAGCGCCAAAATTATGGCCCCCGTTTGGGTAAATTGGTGTTTCAACTTCCTGAGGATGTAACTTTGGCATACAATCTCTGTTTGATGCGAAACATACCTCATTAGAAATATCTATCCGAGGAATAAAAATTTTGAGTGACAAACATTAGTCCATGGACCCATGTTACTCCCATTTTTCCCAAAAAACGTCGTTTAGGGCCTCAAAACTTCTCCAGAAGTTCAGGACCTGATAAACTGCTAAAAATAGTAAGTTGTGCCGAAACTGAAAAACTAAAAGAGACAATGGTGGGGCCCCAAGTGGAATAGGAAAGTGACCACCAATATCCAACTGGATCATTCCTCCCCCCCTTAGGAAGAAATGGTCCCCATTGCGTTAAGTCCCTCCATGAGATGAGGAAATTTCTGCTGAACTTGGTCCCTGGTGAACCACTTTCCTTGGTGTAGGAGTTGGCCAGCTTTGAAAACCCGATACAGTTGGATCTTATATTGGCGAGTGTTATTGATTTGCATGTCCATGATACAATATGTGGTGGCCTGTTCCATGCAGTCTGGGTTTAACTCTGTTGGTGTGAGTTGTTCAGCAATGTAAAAGGTGTCCAGTAGAGGTGGGAAGTAAGGACGAAGGAGGTCCACATTGAATACTGGGTGCAGACCAAGGAATGGTGGAATACTGAGCTCGAAGGCATTATTCCCTAAAGCCTTGGTGATGGTGTACGGCCCGTACCAGAGTGGGTGAAGATTGCGGTGGGGTCCAGTGAAGCACTCCTTCTGCAAATGTAGCCATACTTTGTCGCCCACCTGGAAGCTGTGTGGCACCCGATGTTGATCATGGCATTGCTTGTACTTAGGATTGGCTTTGTCCAATATGTCATGAACCTATTGGTGGATGTGTTGAATGCACTCGATGAAGCTATTTACTTTGTCAACTTCAGACTGTACATGAACCGAATCGGCCTGAGTAGCCGCAAATGACATGGCTACGTCAATGGGACATAGTGGCTAGAATCCCAAGCCCACCTAAAAGGGGCTATGGCTGATTGAACTATGGAGAGCCCAATTATAATTGTGTTTTACATAGGGGAGGCTATCGTCCCATGTGCATGGATTATTTGAATTATACATGCGCAGAATGTGTACAATCATTCTATTCACGACCTCTGTCTGGCCATCTGTTTGGGGATGGAAAGCTGTGGACTTGGTAAGCTTGGTGTCCAGCATTGACCAGAGGCTAGACTAGAATGTGCTGAGGAACCTGCTATCCCGATCTGATACGATAGACTGTGGGATCCCAAAGTTCACCCACACTCGTTCAAAGAAGAGTTTAGCAGTGGCTTCTGTTGTGATATTCTTCTTGCGGACGCCAAAATGGACATCTTTGGTCACATCCAGCAAACCATGAAAACACGGTCATTCAATCTTGTTGAAAGGTGAGCCCTATGGGATGTAATCCATGGAGATGAATTCCCAAGGTCGACTAGGGGTAGGTAGCGGAGTATATAGGCCTTGCTTCCTGATGGTCGGTTTGGCAATGGCACAAGCAGTGCAGGATCTGATGTGCTTCTCGACATCCTTTCGAAGGTTCGGCCAATAGAAATACTTCTGTAGTATTGCTACTATTTTCTCGACCCCGAAATGCCCAGCAACTCGATTGTAGTGTGCTTCCCATATCATCTTCGCACGCTCGCTTGAAGGAACACAAAGGTGTCCCAGGTGACATAAAAGTGCATCTTGGAGGTGAAAATTTGGAACTTGCGTACCCCCCAAGAGTGCCTTGTCAGTGTGGCCGAATTCTGGGTCACTCTCATAGAGAAGTGGCCAATCAGTCTTCAAATATAGGAGTTAAAGACAGTGGTGAGTGTAGACTATGATGGTAGTGCAATTTGAGTAATACGCAACATTATTGGTGCTATGCTTATGTGATGTTCAAATGAAACTGTTACAGATATGTGGACCACTTCTAATGGCAATCATTCTATAACTTCCCTTGTGTTTGTATGAACTGCAGGGACCGGTGGTCTGTGTGGATGATTGTTTCCTTCCCCAAAATGTAATGCTTTCATTTTCGACAAGCTTTCACAATGGAGTACATTTCTTTGTCATAAGTGGGATACTTGCTAACTATGTCAGACAATGTCTCACTACGATATGCCACTGGATGTCCCTATTGAGTAAGAACTTCCCCAATATCATAGTCAGAGGCATCTATCTCAATCTCAAATGGTTGTTGCAAGTCTGGTAATGTGAGCACTAGGGCAGAACATAGGCGATTTTTCAATTGTGTGAACACCTTCTGTTGAGGTTCCAACCAAAATAATTTTTCTCTCGTTCCTCCCTTGGTGACTTGACTCAAGGGCCAAGTGATATGAGAGAATCCCAACATGAACCTATGGTGGAAATTAGCAAGACCTAGAAAGCTACGAAGCTCTATTATAGTGGTTGGGGCTAGCCAATCCCGAATGACTTGGATCTTGGTTGGATCCACACGCACCCCCCGTTCATCAATAATGTATCCCAGATATTGAACCTGGGTCATGCCAAAAGTGCACTTCTCCAAATTGGCACACAGCTTGTGTCGTCACAGTGTTTGGAGGACTTGTTAGATGTGGTGGAGGTGCTCTTCCCAAGTCTGGCTGAAGATCAGAATTTCATCCAAGTACACCACTACAAATGATTTTTTGAATGGCCACAAGATGTCGTCCCTCATGAAGGTTTCTGGAGCATTCGTCAACCCGAAAGGCATGACTAGCCATTCAAAAAGGCCTTCCTTGGCTTGAAGGTAGTCTTCCACACATCAGAGGGTTCGATTGGTACCTAGTGATACCCAAACTTCAAGTCGATCTTGCTAAAATATTTTTCACCTTTGAGTTGGTCCAAAGGTCATCAATCTGTGGGATCAGGTGCCTATTCCAGACAGCGATCTTGTTTAGCACCTGATAGTCAATACAGAATCTCCACATCCCATCCTTCTTCTGTACCAACATGATCAGGCTACCACAGGGCGATGAACTTGGTCAGATGTGACCTTTCTGTAGCAGCTCCTGAATCTGCCTCCTGATTTCATCGTTCTCTAGAACAGAGCGCCGATAGATTGGTCCATTGGGTAGCAACGCACCTGGAGTCAGATCAATCGGGTGCTTGATTTGACAGTGCAGAGGAACCCCTGTGGGTGAAGTGAAGATGTCCCCGTACTCCTCCACAATCTTATCCATTTGTTGTTGTCGTGCAGAGGAGCCTTGTCTGGAGGTCGTGGCCATAGTATTCTTCTTGCCCTAGGGGTGGATCATCAGGAAAACGAATTTCCTGGTTTGGGAAATGAGCTTACTACATTTTTTTGTAGTAACCGAAGAGATAGCAGTAGGAAGTGGTACCTCTGGTATCTTGTACAACTTATTTCCCAAAGTAACAATAACAGCGTGAGGTCGAGACTCATACACAGCATGATGCTTCCACAAGTATGGTTGTCTTAATAATACATCAGAAACATAAATAGGAGAAACGTCACATAATACCTCATCTGTGAAGGGCTTGATGCTATAGGGAAGGTGGCACTGCTGGCCGATGCGGAGATCTCATCCTTGGTGAAGCCACCCGATGGTGTATGGATGTGGGTGAGTTGTGGTTGGCAAGCCCAAATGCTTCACGAGGTCTATTGAAATAAGGTTCTTTTGGCTCCCATTTTTGACAATGAACTATACTAGGGAGCCCTTGACCCACATCTGAGAGTGGAAGAGACGTTCCTCCTCCTCTAGATCTTCCGGTTCCTCCTTCTAGATCTTCGTAGTGGCAACAGTGGCGTTGGGCTCCACATTAATAATCTATTTCCCTTTGTCATTCCCCTTGTCAGGTTCTGATTCAGAGTCGAAGCATGCATCTGACTCAGAAGCCCTCATCTCGGCCACCAGTGACTACTTGGCCCAACACTCACTTGTGTTGTGAGTGGAGCTCTTATGGAACTCACACCACTTTTAAAATGTCCTTCTTTGGCTTCATGGTGTTGTTCTTTGCTTGTGGCTTTGGCAGGTTGTCTTGGGCGACCATGCCTTGGCTTTTTCCTTTGTTCTACGGTTTGGGGGCACCTTTCTCTTGCTTTTGATTCGCAGATCCAAAGTCTCACTTCTTCTGTTTGAATTTCTGCTCAATCTTGGCAGCATACCGGTATGTCGTACCAAGCGAGGAGATGCCGAGGAACTCCATTTCCTCCTGAATGTATCTGTGCAGACAACTGTGATACTTTAGCACTAGATGTTTCTCTGAATCTTTGATACCCAACTTTGTGCATAGGGTATGGAACAGATTCGTCAGCTCATGCACATCTTGGTCCCTTTATTGTCGCAGCATGGTCCATTGTATGTACTTGTCCTCATAGCTCCACACGGGATAGTATTGTTCCTTGATGACATCTTGGAAATAATTCCAAGTGGGTACAGCTAAGAACAGAGAGGGTTTTGTCTCGTCCTTTTCCTCACAGTGGATTTCCCACCAGTCCTTGACATGGGGGGCAGCTTTGAGGAGTGTAAAAATAATTTTCTCCTGGTCGGAAAATTCATGAACCGAGAAATATCCTTCTAATAGATTCAACCATCTATCTATGGAATCTGCATCTATTTGACCCTCAAATATGGGAATGTCAAAATTTACTTGTACCTTAAAAGGAGTCGGCGATAAAAAGGGTCTCTTTCACCTCTAATTACCTTCACATTAATTATCAACCCAGGGACGACTTTTTATCTCAAGAGTGTACTCAGTCTGAGGCGGCTATTTACTCAAGAGTAATGTTTTGCAGTATAGTGCTTAAAATCCAAAAGTAAATAAAAGCTGGAAATAAAATCTACTTACAGCAAAGCACTTTAAGACTTAAATCATGCATTCGGAAAAATAAGCAATGTATCAGTCAAGGGTTCAGCATCGATAACCCATCCCTTTGGAAACTGATGGAAAGGAAATTAGAGCATAGACCACGGGTCTGGGAGCTATACAGTGAATGCCAAAGCTCACTACAGCCTTAGGTCGTCTCTCACACAAATGCGAGTAAATAGAACAACAAATAAAGAATTGAACAACAAATAAATAATTGAATAGCAAATCTGGAATGGAACAACAATTGAATAACTAAGTCCCGCGGGCTATAATCAAACTCAATCTATACACTCCTTGCAATCAAAGAACATTCTGTTACTCTAAAGGCGATTTACACAGATCACGTTAATGGAACAGCAATACAACGAATGAATGGTAGAACAGTATTGATAAATTAGAAACGCACACCACACGAACGTTTAGTACAACAGCTCTGTAACATAACAGTAAGGATATGCGATTAACTCTTGAAAGGATAAATAACTTGATGCAGAGTTAACATACAATTCGATCTGTAGAAACCTCAATGATTCAAACTTCGAACAGAGCATATAATATGAACTTGTAAAGCATATCAAATAATCAAATAAAAATAATGAACAAACCACGCAGAAATCAAACCAAGGGGATAATATACATAGAAAGAAACGACAAGACGTGAGATACGAACAACAGAAATAAACTAATAGAAATACAAACAGCAGATCGCTCCACCAGGGCCGGGCCCTCAACCACCGGTGAAGCGTTGCTGTGCTTTACTCCGGCGCTTGAGAAATGGAACAACAGTGAACTCTTTTATTAATCAGGCATTAATAATGTTTACAAACAGCTCACACTCTCTTAACAAGATCCGATGCACAATTCTGCAAATTACAATAAGAAAAGTCTCTCCATCCCCCCCAATACACAATACATGTTCTCCTTTTATAATCAGAAGGAGGAGAAATTGAATAGTAAATACAATCTCCCATAACAATATTGGATTTCTTCCAACCAATTGATCAACAAGAAAATAGATTTACATCCATCTTTCCACAACAGCAAGTCGAATTTGGCTTTTTAGCTGAGATTTGGAGGACGGCCGCAACCACAGATCTGAGAAAATCGTGCTCAAAGAACTCTGCGAATCTCTCAACACAGGCCGAATTTAGGCAAACCGTTCTTTATTAAAGTTAATTGGGTCCGTTCTGGACAAAACCCATGTTCCAGATTTTCCAGATTCGTCTTCATTTTCTCAGAATCTCAACCGCAAAACTGTCACTCCTTATTCCAGCGCGTTTCTGAGTTGGCACTTTTAATGATCAAATCTTCAATCTGAAATTATCTTGGAGGCTAAAAATGGTGAATAATGTTATAACTAACTTATTAAAACTATCATTGATAAAATAATTCATAATAATCAATTTATTAGAAATAAAGGAAGATAAATAATTTTCATCCATAAGAGCATAAATCATTTATAAAATGGATTTAAATGATAAATTATAACAAATGATATAATAGAGAATGGTAAGAATGGATGAAATAAGTGTTACAAAGTGGTTGTATTCACGACCATCATTTGTATGAAGAGGTCGAACCACAAGCCCGATGGGTTCTTCCCAATATCAAACCCTCTGAAGTCTACAATGATCTAGGAATCTGGCACCTAAAAGCTACCACTAGAATTACTATTAAAGAATCTATTAGTAGTATTGAAGAAAATTCGAATTGTGTACAGTTAATCCAAATTCTAAATCCTAAAGAGTTGCAAGCTGAAGCTAAAAAGCTGGGAACCCAATTCCTGCATTTGGGTTTTATTAGAGTCGGTATCCATGCCTTAGTGCATCCCGGATTTGATGCATATGTGTTAGCCACCATCAGGGATCTAACACATAACAAGTATACTGATTCGTTGATAGGAGGTATTTTCGCACCATTGTCAAATGGTCCAGTGTGGTTTGACTGTTATCCAAACTTTGCGGTATCAGTCACAGACGAAAATTTGGCTGATATTTTTCAGTTGCAAATCCAAACCATGGGATTTGACATGAAGAAGAAAAGAAGAAATATCGCCATACAGTTTCGAGGTTTTTTTCCCCACACCTCAACAATGTTCCCTGCAGTCCTCCATGCACCAAGTAGAGAGTCTAAGACCAGTGTGGTTGTCCTCGCAGATCCTAAAAACCAGAAGACTGAGCATCAGGCCATCAAGTGGGAGGATCTGACTTTCCCTGAGAAATGGAAGGTTCCCAATCCAAGACCCCTCTCTGTGCAAAAGATCACCTCTGCAAATATTTCAGAAACTTCATCTTCCGCCACTTTTTCTTTCCCCAGAAGATCTACCATAGACAGAAGAAGATTAGAAGCAGAGTGTAAGCAGTCACCCAGATACATAGCTCCAGATTGTGTGGATACAAGTTGTTCTTCCATTGTTTCCAATTGTAATCATATTTCTTTATTTGAGTTTGCTCAACTTGTAAATTTCAATCCGCTGAGTGTTTGTTGTTGTCCCCAATGCCAAAAACAATTCAATCTTCAAAATCTTGCTTATTTGGTTATCCATCAGAATCATAACCTTAGGATTGGAGAAGCTCCTCCCAGTACATCTTCCAATCCATGTCCAAATCCTAAGTGTTCAGATATCCCATTTCCCCATGAGGATAATCATGTTCTGATGATGCATCTCATCCCTGAGTTGCAGAATGAAGACCCCAGATTGACAGAAGTTTTTATGAATCAAAGACCTCCCAATAGTCCTATATATGGCCTAAGCTGTTTGGAATAAAAGAATAATCTGATCCTAGAATGCATATTCAAGGATCTGCCCCCAGGTATCAAGCGGCCTTCAGTACCTGAGATACAAAAGTTTTATAATTTAATGGATGGATGTCTTAAGCACCAAATAACATCTCAATGGATGAAACAGATGGTAAATTGGGATTTGTTTACTCATCCACAGGCTGAAGATTTTGCAAGAACGTTTCCAGGAGAGGAGAAAAGGAAAATGGCTGATGAATGGAAATCCTATATGGAAGAAAATCAAATATGGATTTCATTCTATTCCTGGAAGAAGAAGATGGAAGAAGATGTAGTGCTAATGGCTGACAGTGGTGCCTCTTCCTTTCATGCCTGATAGACACCAGATGGCAACAAGGTTGAAACTTCTACCACCTATCCACCGTTCAGAAGGATAGTCCTCGGAGAAGGCAGTAACTCTGCTACTGCATATCCTTTGGTCTCTAAGGATCCTACGGCTGTTGGTGTATAAAGTAAAGTGCAAAAGGTCAGTGACCAGTTAAACTGGACAAATACTGCTTTGACTGGCCTCGAAAAGAATGTTGCCAAGACAATTTTTGTGAAAGATTAGATTGATAATGTTCAGGTTTCAGTAAATGATTTAAATAGTGTTTTGAATTCAGTTCAGTGTGATTTATCTGTTATTAGGCATATTTCTGAAAATTCTGTACAGAAATTTGAAGATGTGGAGAATTGTATTATATAACAGTCTATCTCCACCCGGCAATCAGTCTCTAATCTGTCAGACAAGTTTGACAGGTTAAACTTGAAGAAGTTGGAAAAGCCAATTCCAACAACATTTTTGACAAAAGGAAAGAGCATACATACTCATGAGCTTAGCAGCCCTATGGCTAAGTTTCCTTATCTCTTTCCTAAGGAAAGCCCGAAGCCCTCTGAATCGCAAACTGAAGAACAATCTAAGAAGCTCACTATTGCAGAAGTAATGGAAAGGTCAGATTCAGAAAAATCTGTGAAACATGCTTTTCCCATCTATGAGCCATTAGTACCTCAGTTTACTAGACCATCAGCCCTTGATCTTTATGGTGTTGGTAAGCTTCCACCAAGAGATGATTTTCATGAAGGAAGTCACAAGGAATGGAATATTGATAACCTCTCTGCAGCACAGATCAGGCAAGTGCTTGATCAGATGATAGTTGAATACAGAATGATGTGTGTAGAAGGTAAAACTGAGGTACAAGCCTGCAAAACTCTGATTGCATGCTTTACTGGTACCCTAGCAAGATGGTGGGAATTGGAATCATCTCCTGCTATGATCACTAAGATGGAGCAAGAAGTGCTCAAAGATGAGAAAGGAGATATCAAGTTTCACGATGATGGCACTCCCCAGAATAATATGATTGGTGCTCTCACAGCACTTATCCAAGAACATTTCTCTGGAGCAGAATTTGCATTGGCGGATAAGAATGAGCATATTCTTATGAATCTAAAATGCAATAATATTAACCAGTATGAAGACTTCTACTGAGATTGGATAGCAAGGATCTTCCTGGTCAAAGATCCTAAGAATTTATTGTGGAAACAAGTATATCTAGCATCTCTACCATCCAAGTTGGTAGACATTCTCAAGCTTCAGGAAGCTTTTCCCCTACCATTGGAAGTCTATGTGTGGGGTGATTTATATTCTATTATTACTAAATGTTTGATTACTTTATGTACCAACTCCAAGATGCAGAAGTCTATTGATAAAATGAACAGACTTCTTGGTACCAAGTCTTTCTGCCAAAAGTACGGCATTACCATTGATGATCATTTGGTTACTCACAGAAAGTATAAGAGAAGAGCAAAGAAGGCCCAGAAAGAAGTAGAACATCTACTTATCGTCTGAGTTCAGAGAAGAGACGCGAACTCAGAAGACCAAAAGAAAGGAGACAACATCAAGGCAGAAAGGGCTACTATCGCACCAATCCTAAGACCCACTATTATCAGCCCCATGACATCCGACCAAAAGATGTCAAGATGGCCAGAATGAATGAAATTACTTGTTGGCTCTGTGGTCAGCCAGGTCATACATCCAATATGTGTCCTACTGCCCTTGAGTCAAAAAGAGGTCTAGGAAAGAAATCTCAGAAAAACAAAAAACCAGCCCAGACTTCTACTGTCAAGACTGAACAACCAGATCGTTGTGTCTGTGTCATTCAGAGAACTCAAGGAGAAGGATAGAGCAGAAAAAAATCCTCTCGGAGATTTGTTTGCGTCAAGTAGTAGTCGAGTGATTAATGAATCTGATCATTTGTATGAAGAGGTCGAACCACAAGCCCGATGGGTTCTTCCCAATATCAAACCCTCTGAAGTCTACAATGACCTAGGAATATGGCACCTAAAAGCTGCCACTAGAATTACTATTAAAGAATTTGTTAGTAGTATTGAAGAAAATTCGAATTGTGTACAGTTAATCCAAATTCTAAATCCTAAAGAGTTGCAAGCTGAAGCTAAAAAGCTGGGAACCCAATTCCTGCATTTGGGTTGTATTAGAGTTGGTATCCATGCCTTAGTGCATCCCGGATTTGATGCATATGTGTTAGCCACCATCAGGGATCTAACACATAACAAGTATACTGATTCGTTGATAGGAGGTATTGTCGCACCATTGTCAAATGGTCCAGTGTGGTTTGACTGTTATCCAAGATTTGCGGTATCAGTCACAGACGAAACTTTGGCTGATATTTTACAGTTGCAAATCCAAACCATGGGATTTGACATGAAGAAGAAAAGAAGAAATATCGCCATACAGTTTCGAGGTTGTTTTTGCCACACCTCAACCATGTTCCCTGCAGTCCTCCATGCACCAAGTAGAGAGTCTAAGACCAGTGTGGTTGTCCTCACAGATCCTAAAAACCAGAAGATTGAGCATCAGGCCATCAAGTGGGAGGATCTGAATTTCACTGAGCAATGGACAGTTCCCAATCCAAGACCCCTCTCTGTGCAAAAGATCACCTCTGCAAATATTTCAGAAACTTCATCTTCCGCCACTTTGTCTTTCCCCAGAAGATCTACCATAGACAGAAGAAGATTAGAAGCAGGGTGTAAGCAGTCACCCAGATACATAGCTCCAAATTGTGTAGATACAAGTTGTTCTTCCATTGTTTCCAATTGTAATCATATTTCTTTATTTGAGTTTGCTCAGCTTGTAAATTTCAATCCGCTGAGTGTTTGTTGTCCCCAATGCCAACAACAAGTCAATCTCCAAAATCTTGCTTATTTGGTTATCCATCAGAATCATAACCTTAGGACTGGAGAAGCTCCTCCGAGTACATCTTCCAATCCATGTCCAAATCCTAAGTGTTCAGATATCCCATTTCCCCATGAGGATAATCATGTTCTGATGATGCATTTCATCCCTGAGTTGCAGAATGAAGACCCCAGATTGACAGAAATTTTTATGAATCAAAGACCTCCCAATAGTCCTCGATATGGCCTATGCTATTTGGAACAAAATAATAATCTGATCCCAGAATGCAGATTCAAGGATCTGCCCCAAGGTATCAAGTTGCCTTCAGTCCCTGAGATACAAAATTTTTATACTTTAATGGATGGATGTCCTAAGCACCAAATCCCATCTCAATGGATGAAACAGGTGGTAAATTGGGATTTGTTTACTCATCCACAGACTGAAGAGTTTGCAAGAACTTTTCCAGGAGAGGAGAAAAGGAAAATGGCTGATGAATGGAAATCCTATATGGAAGAAAATCAAATGTGGATTTCATTCTATTCCTGGAAGAAGAAGATGGAAGAAGATGTAGTGCTAATGGCTAATAGTGTTGCCTCTTCCTCACATGCCTGGCAGACACCAGATGGCAACAAGGTTGAAACTTCTACCACCTATCATCCGTTTAGATCATAGTCCTCGGAGAAGGCAGTAACTCTGCTACTGCACATCCTTTGGTCTCTAAGGATCCTACGGCTGTTGGTGTAGAAAGTAAAGTGCAAAAGGTCAGTGACCAGTTAAATTGGACAAATACTTCTTTGACTGGCCTTGAAAAGAATGTTGCCAAGACAGTTTTTGTGAATGATCAGTTTGATAATGTTCAGGTTTCAGTAAATGATGTAAATAGTGTTTTGAATTCAGTTCAGTGTGATTTATCTGTTATTAGGCATATTTCTGAAAATTCTGTACAGAAATTTGAAGATGTGGAGAATTGTATTATAGAACAGTCTATCTCCACCCGGCAATCAGTCTCTAATCTGTCAGACAAGTTTGACAGGTTAAACTTGAAGAAGTTGGAAAAGCCAATTCCAACAACATTTTTGACAAAAGGAAAGAGCATACATACTCATGAGCTTAGCAGCCCTATGGCTAAGTTTCCTTATCTCTTTCCTAAGGAAAACCCGAAGCCCTCTGAATCTCAAACTGAAGAACAGTCTAAGAAGCTCACTATTGCAGAAGTAATGGAAGGGTCAGATTCAGAAAAATCTGTGAAACATGCTTTTCCCATCTATGATCCATTAGAGCCTCAGTTTACTAGACCAGCAGCCCCTGATCTTTATGGTGTTGGTAAGCTTCCACCAAGAGATGTTTTTCATGAAGGAAGTCACAAGGAATGGAATATTGATAACCTCTCTGCAGCACAGATCAGGCAAGTGCTTAATCAGATGATAGTTGAATATAGAATGATGTGTGTAGAAGGTAAAACTGAGGTACAAGCCTGCAAAACTCTGATTGCATGCTTTACTGGCACCCTAGCAAGATGGTGGGAATTGGAATCATCTCCTGATATGATCACTAAGATGGAGCAAGAAGTGCTCAAAGATGAGCAAGGAGATATCAAGTTTCACGATGATGGCACTCCCCAGAATAATATGATTGGTGCTCTCACAGCACTTATCCAAGAACATTTCTGTGGAGCAGAATTTGCATTGGCAGATAAGAATGAGCATATTCTTATGAATCTGAAATGCAATAATATTAACCAGTATGAAGACTTCCACCGAGATTGGATAGCAAGGATCTTCCTGGTCAAAGATCCTAAGAATTTATTGTGGAAACAAGTATATCTAGCAACTCTACCATCCAAGTTGGTAGACATTCTCAAGCTTCAGGAAGCTTTTCCCCTACCATTGGAAGTCTATGTGTGGGGTGATTTATATTCTATTATTACTAAATGTTTGATTACTTTATGTACCAGCTCCAAGATGCAGAAGTCTATTGATAAAATGAACAGACTTCTTGGTACCAAGTCTTTCTACCAAAAGTACGGCATTACCATTGATGATCCTTTGGTTACTCGCAGAAAGTATAAGAGAAGAGCAAAGAAGGCCCAGAAAAGAAGTAGAACTTCTACTTATCGTCTGAGTTCAGAGAAGAGACGCGAGCTCAGAAGACCAAAAGAAAGGAGACATCATCGAGGCAGAAAGGGCTACTATCATACCAATCCTAAGACCCACTATTATCAGCCCCATGACATCCGACCAAAAGATTTCAAGATGGCCAGAATGAATGAAATTACTTGTTGGCTCTGTCGTCATCCAGGTCATACATCCAATATGTGTCCTACTACCCTTGAGTCAAAAAGAGGTCTAGGAAAGAAATCTTAGAAAAACAAACAGCCAACCCAGACTTCTACTGTCAAGACTGAACAACCAGATCGTTGTGTCTACTACCATTCTTCCCATCATAAATATTCTGACTGTCAAAATCGTTCATCCCGTCTCCAAATCCAACAACATCATGTTGAGTCCTCTGATGATTCTTATTCTTCTGATTCCTCTTCCTCTTCTCTTGAAGAAGTTCACATGCATTGTCAGTGTTCTGATCCTGACAATTGTGGTTGCTCCGACTCTGAATCAGACTATTCCTCTGTTGATTCTGAGCTTGATGAGCCCCAGGCACATGTCCTCATGGCACATCTTGTTGATGATGAAATGAAATTGTTTGCTCAAATCCGTGCCCTTGAGGAAGGAGATTTGAAAGCTGCTATGATTAAAGCTTATATGCAGCACGGGACTGGTTCTTCCAGTCAGTCCTCCAGTAAGAAGCCCAATTTTGTTGATGCTTCTTATGAGCGTAATACTCGCTCGTATCTCCAACACAATAGTAAAAAAGTATTTATGAATGTATTTTGGTTATAATGTATGTTTTGGATTTTTTATTTTGTATGTATATGAATGCATTGTTTTGAGAATTGAAATAGTGTCTTTATTAGTTGCATTGTCATAGTTAGAATATATTTGTTGTGTTTTTTATTTTTGAATTTATCAATGAACGAGATGTGCACTTCTATATGTTGTGTGTGAATGTATTATTGAGATTTTTTGCATTATTTGTATGTACTTGTTTGAATTGTTTACTCTTCTATGTTGATGAATGTCTCATTTTGCATGCTTTTGACTATTCTTTCATTGTTTATTTGTATGTATATGTGTGTATTTCTTGAGTATGCCTTGAATGTTAGAGTAGTGGTTTTAGTGTTTCTATGTATATAAATTTAATTATTTTTAAGAGTTGGTTGTATTATCTTGGATGTTTTTCAGTATTCCTTCTTTATTTGCTTTGTGTGTGTATCTTTTCAGTATTCTTTCGTATGGATATTATTTACTTGTATGTGTATGAATGTATTATTAGTTGTATTTTTATGAGAATTATTTTACTTTGTATGTACTTGTTTGAATTTTTTACCCTTCTATGTTGATGAATGTCTGACTTTGCATGATTTTGACTACTTGATTTTGAATATTCTTTCAATCTTTATTTGTATGTATATGTGTGTATTTCTTGGGTATGCCTTGAGTAGTGGTTTTAGTGTTTCTATGTATATACATTTAATTATTTTTAAATGTTGGTTGTATTATATTGAATTTTTTTGAGTATTCCTTCCTTATTTGCTTTGTGTGTGTATCTTTTCAGTATTCTTTTGTATGGATATTCTTTACTTGTATGTGTATGAATGTATTAGTTTTCGTATTTGAATGAAAATTATTTACTTGTATGAGCTTTATATGTATATGAATCAATTATTTGTTGCATTTGATGTGTCTTGTTGCGTATGAATCTACTCTTTGCTACCTTTGTATGTGACTTATTTACTTGTATTTTTTGCATGTGTATGAATGCCTTCTTCATGTGTATATGAATATATTCTTTGGTAATGTGTATTATTTCCTTGTATTCTATGTATGTGTATGAATGTCTTCTTCATGTGTGTCTGAATCTACATTCCAACATGTCTTCTTTATTTGTATTCTTTGTATGTGTATGAATATATTCTTCATGTGTATGAATACATGTATTCATTGTGTGTGTATGAATCTATTCTTTCCTACCTTTGTAAGTGACTTATTTACTTGTATTTTATGTATGTGTATGAATACCTTCTTTGTTTGTATATGAATATATTCTTTGGTAATGTGTCTTATTTCCTTGTATTCTATGTATGTGTATGAATGTCTTCTTCATGTGTGTATGAATCTACATTCCAATGTGTCTTTTTTATTTTTACTCTTTGTATGTGTATGAATATATTCTTCATGTGTATGAATCTATTCTTGGCTACATTCCTATCTGTGTCTTGTTAACTTGTATTTTTGGTATATGTAAAAATGTATTCTTCATGTGTGTATGAATCTATACTTTTCTACATTTGTATGTCTTCTTTGTATGTGTATTTGTAGGAATCTTTCTTTATTACTATTGTATATATATTATTTTCATGTAAATATATTAGTGTGATATGTGAGAATATATTTTTTTAATTTTTATTTATATGATTATAAATATACTATCATTATTTCTACGTATTAATATATTATTTTGAATATTGATTTATAGATATATTATTTTAAATAATAACTTATAAATATATTAGTTTAAATATTTCTTAAATTATTATTATTATTATTATTTTTGTTGTTGTTGTTGTTTTTTTTATTGTTTTATTTTTCTTTTATTGATTTTTTAATTAATTAATTATTATTGTTATTGTTCTTATTTATCTTTTTTCTATCTAAACTTTTATAATTTTAAATTGGAAAATAATATAATTACTACAATAACAGTAAAAAAGAAATAATATTATCCCACAAGTTTCAACTCAATCAACCATTATCATGTTATAAAGTATCATGCAAATCGTGAAGCTAAAAAGAAAAAGAACAATAACATAACATTTATAACAACATTTCCCTGATGTGGGTGTTGAATAGCGGGTCATCGGTGGAGGTGTTGGAGAGCAACATGTGGTATTGCCACTTGCAAGCACCTGATCATTGTAATCCTCCCATAAATTCGATAGCAGGCGATGATATGATGTCTTCTCCTCCCTCGAGCTGCATTTACTCTGCGTGATTGCCAACTTCCATGGCTTTCATGCTTGCCAGCTTCTATTATGCTGCAAATGCCTTTAATTCTCCTCGGCACCCCCACTCTGCTCCTAAGCTTCATCTTCGCTCCCACATTGTTCTCCAGACCGACATTCGCGCTGGCCATTCCTCACCCTGCAGTGACGCAGAGATCACCGCTCCACATGACCATTTTCAGCCCTCTCCACTCTCTGCCTAGACCTTGTTTCCTACCCACCCAGCCTTCTCCTCTTCGCCATCTCAGTCCTCCGACAATTCAGGTTATCACTCAGGATTCCACAGGCAGACCATGATCCTTAGGCAACGAATGTGCTGCAGATGTGGGGGCGGTGTTAGAGGCGGTGAAGGAAGGAGAAGCAGTGGTTCTCACAGTGGTAGAGGTGGTGTAGGAAGGGGTAGTAGCAGTAGCAGAGTCGATTGGGCTTATTCGCCATCAATAAGAAATAAGGCCAGTTTTCAGTTCAGTAGCGCCTTGGACAAGCCGCACATCAAAAAAACAATTATAGTGGTATTTTAGAAATAGCCCTCCGATGCTGCTAGCTCTGGCTCTCGGAAGCATAGGCGGAAATCAACTATCTCGGTACAGCCTCCCCCTGCTACCAGAAATTCCACCGCCCTTCCGGTGAAGCCAAGCCTCAGAACGTCTAGTAGTGCAGGGACGAGCAGCGACAGCTCTGCGAGTGAGGACTCAGAATGGAAACATTCCAGTTCTCCCTCCTCTTCAGAACACTTAGCCCCAGATCATGAAAACAAGGTTGCGGATGTCCTGGATGAAGACTACAGCTGCCCTATCATGGAAGAAATTCCACCACCTGATGGCAAACAACTTGACAACTAGTAGGTTCATGGGCCTCCTTAACTCTTTTTGGTTTTTTGGCTTCACCATCAAAGTAGCTATGGAAAAGCTGTATGTTTCAGTCATGCTAGCTCTTTTTGTATTTTCAGTTTCTTGTTTAGAACAATGTATACTGGTTTCTTGCTTATGGGTAGCAATTTTGAGTCGGTTTCCCGGTCACGGGCGACTTATATTTTGGATTTTCTGAACTTGCTTCCCTCCAGCATTTGCTAGTTTTGCAATGTGGAGGAGAAGACGGCTATGTACATTATGTGCCATTATAATAGATGAAACTTACTTATAAAAAAAAATATTTATAACAACATCAATTTATAATAACACATATCAATTAACTATTTAATACTAAAATCAATACATAAATAAACTCAATTAATTTTAATTAAAAATTTTCATTAATTTGACTTATTTATAATTTTTTTTTTTCATAATACTATAATTTAATAATATAGGGAAAAAATATTAATTATAAATTTTTGTTTAGAATATGAATGGTTTTAAATATAATAAAAAATATAAATACTTATTAATTTTATACTAATTAACGTATAAAATAAATTTTTAAATTAGTCAACACTGTAATATTTATACCTAATCTTAAACACAGTATGTAAAATAGCATTAATTCTAAAATTAATTTATAAGTGTGATATGTGTGAACATGTCGTTCCTTGTCGTCATGTGGTTGTGTCTGTGGTTGTGTGTGTATGTTTGCATCCCATGTTTGTTGTGTACATGTGTATGTATGATTATGCCCTAATGCTGTGGATAAAGGGTGTGCGCATGTGGTTACTCCCATGCCACAATGATGAATTGCCGTGTTGCAGCCCACCAGCTTATTTAACTCGCTAATAGAGATTTTAATATCAAAACTAAGATGAGATTTTTATATAGATTTTTTGTCATTTAAAATATAACATTAATTTAAACTATTAAAATATTTTTTTTTTAATAATATTTTTTTTTATATTAAAAAGATATAAATTTTATAAAACAAGATTATCATTATTTGAAATTTAAAATATAGTAATTAAACAAATTGAAAATTAAAATTAATGATAAAAATAAATTAATATAATTATAAAAAATATTTAAATTTAATTATTAAATATTTAATTTAGAATTTTAAAAAAATTATATATATATATATATTATAAAAATAAACTAGCATAATTAAAGAATTATATCGGTATGGATTATTATCATGTTTTATTGAAAGAAAAGTATAAATATCAATAATATGTTATTAAAAGCCGCCCAAGAACCCCAAAACCACACGTTAGTGTATCACTTGTAAAATGTCAGCTGACAGAAAAAGTTGGTAGTAAAGGAATAGCATGCCAAAGGATATGTTGATGTTCAACTTAGATGCAATTATAGAAACCCACGTGGTGCTAACATTATAATTATTTGTCACTAAAGTACCTTTCTCAAAATAAATATAATAGAGGTGGCCCATTGGTAGGGCGATGTCAGGTGGTTGGTTGCCCGTGTTTTTATCTTATTGTTATTATTTTGTGTTCATTCACACCCATATATATTATACATCACATGCCCAAAGTGAAGGAGCAAGATGCAAATAAAAGCCCAGGTCACAAGTCCCTCCCAAACAAGCGAGAAAAGAAGAAAGAGGGGGAGTGAGATGACCCCTACAACTCACCATGGCAAAGCAGGAGACCCAAGAGGAGGATTACAGTCCTTGGTCCCCCAAACTCGAGCTACCTTCATCGTATAGTTTCTTTTTGTTAAATATACCATTAATTTTTTTTTTTTTGAGATGTAATAATACTGCCATAGTAGATATCATGTATTCAAACACATATTTCAAAATTGATTTGACCTCTAGGTAGACCTAAGGGATGTACCTACTTGTCTAATTTTGGGATCCAATAAAAAAAATGTTCTGCTTTGGGATTTCACCCTGAGAGCAACCTCGTAGTTTCCTCACTCTCCGAGATTCTAGGTTCCGCGTGACCCACTTGAGTCTTGCGATGATTATAGTAAATTTAATTTTCTTTAAGTATGGTTAAATTTTTGATGTTTTTTGTCAAAGTTTAAAATACAGTATTTTTAGCAAGTGGGAACTCACTAGACATTATGTTTTACAAGCATTAACTTGAGACCAAAATTTCAGATTTTGGATAGCGATACGTCGTATGGCTAACAAACCTTGTTTCTCACTAGGCATGAGGCCATATTAAATGTCTATTATGGCAGTAACATGCTTTAAATTTGAACAATGAAACGTCTATTATGGCGTAAGATTTTGTACCCCCTGAATGGGTGAAAGGTCCTTAAAATTTTAATGAATGAAAGGTCTCACTAAAATTTAAAAACAAATAATATAATTAAAATATTAATTTTAGAAATTTTTTGTAATGATAATGTTTTAAAAGAACAAATAAAATAAATATTTATTAGTTTTAGTAACATAAAATTAAATTACAAAATAAATGAAATTGTCAACATATGTAATATTTTTACCAATTCTTAATCAAAATGCATAAAATAATGTTAATTTAAGATTCAATAATGTTGTGCTTATATGTCACCTTGTTAATTAAGGTGTACATGTTCGATGTATGTGTATTGTGTGCACTCATTTGTTTTGTTGTGTGCTTGTATGTATACGCAGGTTTGTAGGTATTTCTTTGTTTGTAGTAAATTATATGCATGCGTGAGTGATTGTAATCATTTACAATGGACGAGTCGGTGTGGTTAATCGCTCCCAAATGACATATAGTTTCAGGGTCATATAAGCTCTCACTTTAGTGATTGATCTTATTAGCAGAGATTTACATCAACTAAAAAAGAGCTTATGGTGATAATTTTTAATTGATTTAAAACACAATATTTAGTTCAAAACATTAAAATAATTTTTTAATCGTATTAAATAACACTTATTATCATAAACACAGTAAAATAACATTAAAACAAAAGATAATAAAATAAATTAAATATTAATAAAATTATATATATATATATACAATAAATTAGGTATATATCGTGTATATTAATTAATGAATTAATAAATTAGCACAACTAACAGTAATTTAACAATGTAATAAATTAAGATTATTATGATGTGATTTATTATAAAATAAATTTAAACACTTATTATTATGTTTTTTACTGTACCTAAAATATAAAATATATCAAAATGAAAATTGAAAGTGAGACTAATATTTAAAGTGACATTATACAGCTTAACATGACAAAAATAATGTTCAATATAATATCTTACAAACGATAACAAAAAATTATAAATTAAAATTAAATGTAAAATAATTTATATATATATATATATATATATAATAATAAAAAAACATCCTATTATATTTATTAAAGATATAATAATAAAAATATATATATATATATATAAATCTTTCTATTCACAAACACGTTTTTAAACAAGTAAACAAAATAAATATAATTATCAACATCATAATATTATGAATGATAAATAATATTAATATTATTTATATTTATATTTTTTATAATAAAACATGATAATAATCCCATAGTTACATATCATTGTTGAAATTATACGTTTATATATATATATATATATATATATATATATATATATATAATTATGTACTTAAAATTTAAATAATATTTAATAAATTAAATTTAAAATATTTTTATAATTATGTTATTTATTTTTATAATTAATTAATTAATAATTTCATAATTATTATATTTTAATTAATTATAAATATTTTTAATTTATTTTATTGTTTTATAAAATTTTTATCTTAAAATATTTTTATCTTTTAAAAGTATTATTATATTTTAATATATTTCAAATTAGCCATTAAATAAACTAAAAATCGACATATACAAAGCTCTTTCTTAATGGAGATGGCACCTACTAACAAGGTCAACCACATGAAGTTGGAGAGCTTAGATAACCTCAAACAGACACATCACTGCATGGGACTAAACACCAAAAACAATCCATCATTGGCAGGCGAGACCAACTCTCACACACACACCCACAAAACTACTTCCTAATGAGTAGCACCCACCATATACACATTCACACACAACAAACACATATACATGTGGCAACAAACATTGCTACATAATGACCCACAAGGCAGAAGTGTTCAGTATTAATACTCACATTTATAATTAATTTCTTAATTAACATTATTTATGCATGTGTTTAAAATTGAGTATAAATATTATGATGTTGAACAATTACAACGTTTTATAAGCACTAGTATAAAATTATTAAGTATTATTTTCTTTGTCATATTTAGAGAAATGCATATTTTAAACAAAATTTAGAGATTAATATTTTTTCCTGCTTATTAAATTATAGGTTTATGAAAGTAAAATTACAAATGAGCTAAATTAATAGTAAAAAATTAATTAAAATTAATTAGTTTATTTATTGTATTGATTTTATATTAAATAGTTAATTGAGGCAAAGTATTATAAATTGATGTTGTTATAAATATTATGTTATTGTTCTTTCTTTTTAGTTTTGCATGATTTCCACATACTGCAGGAACATGACAATGGTTGATTGAGTTGTAACTTGTGGGATAACATTATTTTCATCATGAATAATAAGTATATGTTATTTTATAAATTTAAAATTATTTATGTTTAAATAGAAAAAAATCAATAATAACAATAATAACAATAATAATAACTTAATTAAAAACTATTAAAAGAAAAAAATAATACAAAACACAATAATAAATAATAAATGAATTAAGGCTTAAACTTAATATATTTAAGGGTTAATATTGAAACTAATACATCTATAAACTTAAATATTCAAAGTACATATTAATATATAGAAATAATGAGAGTATATTTATAATCATATAAATTAAATAAAAAGACATTTTCACATATCACACTAATATATCTACATGAAAACACACATATACAATAGTAAGAAAGAAAGATTCCTACATATACACATACAAATAAGACATACAAATGTAGAAAAGAAAAGAATAGATTAATACACACGTAAAGAATACTTCCATACAGCAGCAAAAGAATACACGTTAACAAGACACACATAGGAATGCAGCCACAATAAATTCATACACATGAACACATTCATACACACATACAAGAATACAAACAGAAGACACATTGGAAAGTATATTCAAGGTTACTGCTGCTGAAGAAGACATTCATACACACATACAGAATACAAGGAGTTACATACACACAAAAGAATATATTCATACACACATGAATAGTATTCACACACATACAAAAATATGTAAGTAAATAGTCACATATAAAGGTAGCAGAAGAAGACCATACACAAATAAATACATTTAAACAAGATAACCAAATGCAGTTAAAAGAATTGTTTCATATATATATAACCTCATACAAGTAAATACTTCTCAAGATAAATACAACAACAATACATTCACAATAAAAGGCAAAAGAACATCCATAAGCAAAAAGAACATCGAAAAGATACACACACACAAAGCAACATGGCAGCAAATACTGAAAGTATTCACATAACAGCAACCAACTCAAAGATAACGAAATGGATATACACAAGAAACACTAAAAACCACTATCCAATACCTGGCACGCACCATAAAATACACATACATACAACAATAATGGAAAAAATATCTAAAAGCATGGCAACAGAGACATTCATCAACATAGAAGAGTAAACAATTCAAACAAGTATACATGGCCAAAAAAATTCAACAATACATTCACACAACATATAGAAGCATACATCTCATTGATTGATAACTTTAAAATAAAAAGCACAAACAAATATATTATAATTCAATGCAACTAATTAAAACACTATTTCAATTTCAAAATAAATGCATTCATATATACACAAAATAAAGAATCTAAAATATATACATTATTACCAAAATACTTCTATAAATTTATATATTTAAGAAAGAATTATAAACACAAAGCCAATATATAAATATTTAAACATAAAATTTACACAAATAAATAATAAAAAATATTTTCATATTTACTATAAGATTTCAAAAAATATTAGTATTTTATTTAACCTATAAAAATATTATACTAAATATCATAACAACATAGTTATAATAAAACTATATAAATAAATAAATAAATAAAATTTCAAAACTAAATCAAAAATATTATTTAAATACACACATATACATATATATATATAATAAATAATAAATTTATAATAGTAATTAAATATATAATTTATTAAGAGCAGTTATTTGTGTTTATAAGATTTTTAAAACATTGTAAAAAATGAAAATGATTTAAGAATAAGAGTGACTGCTATTTCTGTTTACACAAGATGTTGAAACATTGAAAAAATTAAGTTGAATGATTTATGGAATAAAAGTAATTTTGTCATTTTCGTATAAAGGAAGATGTTTAAAATATGTTATAACTATATTGTTATAATAACATGATATATTTACGTTTGTGCACATGAGTTACTATAAAAACTAAAGATCATGAAAACCACAGAACACAAGGAACACAACTTCAAAAGAGGGTTACAATTAACCTTCCTTTAAGAGCCACTTGGAGGGGAAGTTTAAATTCCCATCCACACACAATAAATAGCCTAGTCCTTTTATTAATGAGTAGTCTATGTACACATTAATTGATGACACATTCACAAAAAAAGTCATTTTTTCTTAATTTGTTGTAACATTAAAAAAATTTTAGTATAAAATAGATAATGTCTTCTAACTACTCAAAAACAACTCAACTTCTACATTGATAAATTTTCAAAACATAAAACACTGAAATGATATTGTTAGTATAAATTTTTCAAGGTTAACTTGTAATATAATTAAATCACTATCAGTATTAAAATGTGTGCCAAAAACAAAAACAAAAACTAAAACCAAAACTATATTTTATAGCAGATAAAGACTTTGAAGAAAAAAACATTAACACAATTATGTAAAGTTATCAAAATATAATATAACTAATAAATTTAATATAATACAAATATAAATATAAACATATTTAAAAAAAAATGTTATATTGTAATTAACAAAAATAAAAGTTGTAATAAAATTAATAAAATGAAGTAATGTAATTCTTTAATAAAATAAGAGAGGAAAAAAACTTTTCATCACGTGAAATCTGTTTTAGATATATACCTTATTACTATGTTACTAACCAGTTATGACAGCTTTTAACATGGCTCCTCCAGCTATTATGTGTTTTGGGTTCATCCACAACTAACAGAGGTTTTTCAACAACATTCATGTACCTAAAACTCATAATTAAAACTATTTAACGAAATATGTTTATAGATTGAATTTATCATAACTGAATTAATATTGTATTTTACTAAAGCATCATACTTGGAATCAGTACAGCACTTTGTTCTATGTTATGCATGAATAGCAAGATCGTACAACTGATCACAATTGTGGTTACAATTGCACATGTCTTACTAAAACTTTAGAATTTACTATTCACAATTACAGCAGAATGCAATGCACTAATACTTAACAGAATTTATTATGAACTACTTGGAATCAATTCAACAACAAGAATTAGCCCTATGTTCAATTTTCTCACTAAGCATCATAGTGGGAATCCCTTATAACCCATAGCAACATTAGTTCAATTTAGTTAAATTTGAGTTTACTACATAATACAAACAAAACAATCTGGTGAATGCTAATAGAATCTGAGGCACATATACAAATAATGAAACTGTGAATGTAGCTATGTAGACATGCATGTTATGTAGCAGACACTATTTCATATAAGCCTTACGGTGGAATTTCTAAGCCCTTCTCACAGTCACTTTCCTGAATTACACAATTACTGCCAGAGGGCTCGTCCTTCTCACGAATCTGCAGATCCTGCTCTGTAGGTTTTTGCAGTGTGTATTTTGAGCGGTGCCTTCTCAACTCACTGAACCACCTTCTCAATCTCCTGCCAACATACCTATGCATAAATGTTACTCAAGGAGAAGACAATGTTTTACGGTAAATGAGTGAAGTCCGTGATTTGTTAGTACTACAAGCAACTCCAGATCTATCTGTTGGTGAACGATATAAAATAGGACAATTATGCATGAAATTAGTGAAGGAAGAGCTGAATCAGGCTTGAGAGACAACTGCTTAATATCCAAAATATTGACAATGACTTGTTACATGGAAAACCACCTAATACCTCACATGTCAACATTCTCAATACCTCTATGCTTAACACAGACCGACAGTAGATGACCAAACCTGTTTTAATTTTCATAACTATTTTAATGATATGTTCTAAATATACATTATGAGATATTTTTGTAAATCTGTAAGCAGCAGAAAACAAGAAATATGAACAGAATACCTACGTGTTACATTAACTTAATTTTTGTTTCTATTGTAACTGTTGAAACTGGTGGTTGTAAAGTTTCTGAAACTTTTCATTCTCTGCTTAAAAGCATTGGAAATGATGCTGAGCTCTCTGTCGTGGGGCAAAGTGATTGGAACCCTGTCCCAGCCTCTTTCTGTCTAAAAACATTGGACACCTGCTCTGCTGCATAGTATTCTAACTCACTGTATATGAACATAGTATGCCTGAGGAATGAATTTAAAAATAATTCAAGAAAATATTGCTATATATAAACAAGCACCCAACCTTGCCTGAAAACATTAGTTGTTCATTAGTTGGCCCTTCAACCATCAGCAGGCTAAATATCCTGAGCCTGGGCTTTTGCCCCTAATTACCATGTAAACTCAGATGGAAGTTAAAATTGAAACATTTACATACAATACACTTCCATATTACAGTGTACACTACAATACCACATACACATATCTACATAGCAATACTACATAGAAGATTTATGAGTGCCTTAAGACAGACAATAACCTTAACTTAGTAATAATAGCATGAGAGAGAAAGAGCAATTCCATGCTTAAAAACTAGATTGAAAAAGAAAACAATGAACAATGTTACATAGAGAAAACAATTTGTCAGATGTATAAATGTCTGAACAGAAAAATTACTCAAACACCTATAGTCTTAGCTGCATAACCATTTTTTTCTGTGGAATTAATTAAACAAATAGACAAACGACTTAAAAGAAACAGAAAAACTACCATTCCATAAATAATCCATCGGTGGTATGAAACTGTTGTTTTGGGACTGCAAAAATTTCACCACTCTCTTCGTTCCTTTGAATTCTCCTGCTTCTATTCTTCTATTCATCACAATCATTGATCCTCTTAACCATGATATTCCTTTCTTTTCATGAATATCTTTCACTAATTCTTCTTATCTATCATACTATTTTCTTAATTCAACATGCACCTTCTTCTTCTTGTCTTTAACTTCTCTTCCTATTCTTCATTCATTTGATAATTGTTACCATGAGTATATAATGACCACGATATTGGTGAGATCTATGTCATGGACTGTTGAACACTTAGGTTTTAATGAATCTTGTAATTACCATTCATTGAAAACTAATCTTTAATTGTATCCACCATAAAACCAGCGCCATTATTGTTTTTTTTTAATCTTTTAATTAGTTGATCATTAAAACTGCATGTCGTTGCCATGCTGTTCTTTTTACTGCTGTGTATTCAGAAATTTTAGGTCTGACTAATCTTTTTAATCACTATCCACCAAATCAATGTATAATTACACCATCTTTAATGATGCATTTTAGTAGTTTATCATATTTTTGAAAACTGAGCTTTTTTAAAACTTGTCAACATACAGTCTACATTAATCATAATCTTCATTTTTATATTTTCAATAAAACTTATTTTTTAATTTGTGCTTTTCATTTCTTGGTGTGGATGTCCAAAACACTGATTGTATGACACTTTTTGAATGGTATTTAATACTTAACATATGTGGTGAAAGGGTTACATTATCATTGAGTGGAACATATATCTAAAATACAATAATAAATTAAGATAACTTAAACTACAATGACAGAATAGTAAATTAAATCTATTAAAAATTATAGCATTTTTTAAAATCAATTTTTGTATATAAACTAATTTTTAAAAATAGTTATTTATAAAAATAAAGAGATAAGTTTGTAAGAGTTAATATCAAGCCAACAACTTGTAATAACCATATTAAACAAAATAAAAACAAAATTACCACACCATAAAAAAAAATTTTATATTCATTGGTTAACATTATTTATCCGAGACTTATACCTGTAGATTTCACGACATTATTTATTATATTTCACGACATTATTTATTTGTACCACTGGTAAATAACCACCATATGACATCTATCATTTAAGTCCTGCGATTTTTCCGGATTTCCTTGTTTATGACAAACTGTACAGCATACGGTTTGGTTAAATGATTACTTGTGTGAAAATCTTATTCCGCTCCTTCCTATGGCTAGACCCCAATGTTTATGGTTTGCACCGTGTACCCGGAGCTTACGTGCTCGGTTGCCATGGCATCACTTAATAAATGTGATTTGGTTATCTCGAGTTCTGGATTACGGATTTTTTTGTGTGATGGATAATTTAATGTGATTGTTTATCTGCGGAAATCTTGGTGGCTGCATCCTCCATCTGGCAAACTTCACGCCCTTGATCTGCCTCGATCCGACGGTGCACTGCCTCCAAGGTGGAGTAATGTCCTTCGCACTGACTTGTCTTCCTGGTTCATTTTGTTGTTTTTGCTTTGCCCGTCGGAGGTTCTGGAGCGACCCCGGCCAGTCTGGAGCTTGGCCGAGCATATCGCCTGTATGCTCTGCATTTGGAGGTATTTTCCCTGCCACCGCTATGGTAAACTCTTGCTTGTTCTTTCCGCCTTCAGTACTTAACGCCGTGTTCTTCTTTAATGGTTCGACTACTTCTCTTACAGTGCTGATGTTTTTCCTTTTTAACATTCGTTTCAGGGTTCCGTTGGCCTACCAAAGGCTCACCTCGAAGGATTGTAGCGGTCCAGTTCTTCCGCCTGTGCTCATGGGGTTCCTGGTCAACTACCGCTGGTTTTCTCGCACAGTTCACCCCCCAAAAGAAAATCCTCAGGTATTTTTGGTGGGTTTACAGTAACACGTT
>CM076575.1:1539308390-1539387004 GCA_034641835.2 Pinus albicaulis | reverse complement strand
TCACTCAGATTTTCCTTAAAGTTGTTGGGAAGAGGAAAGGGGTCCAAGGTAACCACAAACCAATCTTTTAGGTACAGAATCCAGCCAATATGTACCCAGAGAGGGCTCTCTCTATAAAATTTAGCTTTGTTTTAGAAGATATTAGGCTAGTTATAAAGTCTAGGGGTTTTGTTTGAATTTGGGTGGTGGAATTCGATAGCTGAGGGCAAGATTGAGTAGTTCAGGCCATTGGGCTATGGAGTCAAAAAGATGGCTTCACTGGATTAAGTTACTAAACAAAATATGGTTTCACAGGGCAAGATAATCAAACTGGGAACAATTATAGATGTTTAAAGTGAATGAGATGGAATTAAAATGTATGAAAGGAAATTAAGAATCTTTCAACACATTTAAAGAGGGAAATTGAGTGGTTATCAATAAAGAGCATTTAAGTATTCTTTGCTAAATAATCAAAATGCATAAACTAGAGAAACAGGAGAAATTAAGAATTCACTGTTTAATCCAGTTTAGAAGAAAACATTTAGAATAACAATGATTAAAATAAGATTACACTTAAGCACTTTCTAATTTATTCATTTTCATTAATCATTCAGAAATGAAACACAGTGATATAATAAACAGATATAAAGACTTTAAAACACAAGAGAAAGATGACTTATTGATCCGTATTCTGACACATGAATCCTGTAAAAAGTCTTTTGCATCAATTCATCATCCAACAAGCCACAAAAAATTTCTCCAACAGCACTTTATTCAAAATAGTCAATGTTACAACAAAGTCTAAGAATCCACACTCAATACTCCGATTGAGGGAGTATTTATACAAAAAATTATACAAAATATCTCATAAAAAATTGAGATATAATCTAGGATGACTCATAAGTATTATACAATAAACTAGAGACAGATGGTCTCGAAGATAAGAAAAAATGATAACTGATGTTGTGTCGTTTCCTTTTTTTGAGAATGTGATGGAGGCAGACCCTATGCTTTGGCTCATTGCTGTCATCTTCAGTAATTCTGTGTTGGCTACTCCGTTTAACTGATACTCTTTGACTGCTCTGATACACTTTGACCTTTATTCATCCCTTTATCCTTCTTACCATGACTTACTATAGTACATAATCAAAAATTCAAGTAAGGATAATTTTTTACAAAAGTTCTAACAGTTCTTCCCACCATTTATCTTCTGGAATCCTGGTCCTTTGTAGCTTTCTGAGAGTTTCATCAGTCTTTGTATACCTAAAGAAAGTAGGTTGAACAAGGAAAAAATGCTTTACTTCATGCTCAAGATAAAACAAATTTTCCAATCTATCATGAAGACTTTTTCTTGTACGCAATGCTGCTGTTGATGAACTAGTGGAGGTACTGGCCTGATTGTCAGCATGCTTGTCCAATTTTTCAACATAACTTTCCAGGTCCATCAATTTATCTTCTGTAACTAAAGGACTGGGCAATCCTTTATTCAACAAAATATCAAATCTTTTTCTAAAGGCAGTAATTTCTTCTTGCATATTAGAACATCTTCGTTCTAGATTCTGCATTAGAGTTCTTTTGGTAAAAAATCTTTTTATTTCCGAAATGGTTCCTGTCCTATCTTGAATGCCAAGTTCTTCAAGTTGCTACCTGTTCCGAGTATTTAGAAAATGGATAATTTCATTGGCTTCTTCAGGCCTGTTTCCCGATTCTTCTCTTGCTCTTAGGACTTCTTCTATAGCCAATTTGACTAAATCATTTTGTTCATGCATTATTTGAATTAAGGGCCAGACATCTCTTATTGACTGGATGATGTTGTCCCAAAGAATTTCATTTATTTCCTTTAAAGGCTTCTCCAATGTGAGATCCTTTTCCAACTTGCTGACCAACTTTTCCAATTTGTTGACTTCTCTTGTTTTATCTGCAACATTCATTTTCGAGAGATCATATTTTTGTTCCAAACTGGTGAGTTGCACCTTTGTTCTTTGTAGCTCTGTCACTTGGAGTTTCATTTCCTCCATTGACTTTATTAATTCTTCTGTACTCAAAATTGAAGTATTTACCTGTGACAGTTCTGTTGGCTGACCTGTTGTTGTAGTACCTGCAATTAATTCATTTGTAGAGGCTGGAGTATTTGACTGCTTATCTTTCAATGGCATTTCAAGCTCGTTTTCTGTTTCATTAAGTTGCTCATTCAGTTAAAAGAGCAATTCCATTAATTCTTCTTCATAATTTTGCTTTATAATTTCTACAGTCTCTGGATGTCTTGAGACTGGTAACTTCAATTGTTTTCTCAAGGCTGCAATATCATCATCTTTTTTCTTGATTAATGCTTCTGTTCCCTTATCATCTTTGGGATTATGTCCCAATCCAACGATAATTTCCTCCAAAGTCTGAATCCTGTTGTCCTTAGCCTGAGAAGAGGATTTTTCAAGGCTTAATTGAGGATTTGTATTTTCCAAAGAATCCTGCAGTTTCTGGGTCATCATTGATCTATCCGTCAGAGTAGAATAAATCATCTCACCTGTTTGTTTATGCAGCTCAATTTGATCTAAAGGATGAATATCCTTTGCTAGGACTTCAAAATTAGTCCTGATATAATCTGCAGCTGTCTGAGGTTGCTGCACTTTGGGTTTGAAGTGACTCATTAGCATTTTTCCCTGCTGGATGTCATAAGCTGACATCAATATTTGTTGATTCTTAGGGGCCATCTTCAAACATTGATTGTACACTTGAAGTCTGAGTGGATCATTTCTAGCCTTTATGTTTATGAATGTTCTTTTAATGTCCCGGGCATCTTTCACAGGTGGTTTGAAAGATGACACTTCTGCATTTTGCTGCCTTTGCATCTCTTTTCTCTGTAAAGTAGTGGATGTCCCACTGATTGAACCTGTTTGCTGACTACCCAATTCTTCTTTTGTTTGACTATTAGGGATTTCATGAATATATTCCACCTCTGGAAGAGGGTTCAATTTTTTCCTTTTAGCATTTGGCTATTTAGAAGATCCATTGACAGGAGTATCTGATTCAACATCTCTTTTCTTTCCCTTTTCCACATTAAGAGGAGTTTGTAAAATTGATACTTCTGCTACATTGGTCTGAGTAGGAGAAACCTGTACTTGATCTTGTCCTTTAAAGTCTGAGGCTGTTCTGTCATTGTAAATTTTTCTATAATTTGGATATCAGCCCCCTTCTCTTTTCCTTTAGATGCTACTGTATCCAAAGCACTGATTTCCTGTAGGTTTTGTTGAGAAGTACCAGCAGAAGAAGAACCAATACCTCGTATCTGTACCTATCCAAAAGAGTCTAGGTCGAGTATTTTTTCAAGGTCTTTCATTACATTTTCAACATTGACCTGCTCACTATCCTGTTCTACCAATGTCCCTACCATCTATTCATCCATGTTGGCATATTGTTCAATTTCTGGCATTCTTTTATGAATGTAGGGTGATAGTTTTTTTTTCATTCTTCTATCACAAATAAAGCTATCTAGGTCATAAGTTACCCAATAGAAACTTTTTTGTAATTTAAGATAATCTTCTAATATTCTTTTTGCTTCCTTTCCAACATCTCTAGAATTACAGATAAAGGGACCTAGGTGACTTTTAATCCTGAGTTGAGCCTTTTTCTTTGCATTACAAAAATGAACTAAATCTGAATTGTTCATCTGCCTGAAATATTCTAATGCAAAGAGTCTCATTGGGACATATTTTGGCAACTTGAATGGGCATAACTCACACCCATAAATTCTGATTTCTGTGTGATTTCGGTATAGGTACTAGTCACCTATCCGGTATTGTTTTGAGAGCTGAAGAATTTTCTTGATTTCACTACTGAGCCTAGGAGGAGAGACTCCTGTCAACAAGGTGGTTGCTGGGTGTACAAAAAGATCAATAAACTCATTATAGGAATAGGGAGAATCTCGAGAATTATGAGTGATGACAAACTAAAAAATAACAGACCTAGGATTCCCTTTAGCATCAAGCTTTTTAACATAGAAAGGGAAACTTTCTGATTGGTAATAAAGCATGAGATGATAAATAACATAAGAACACTTGAATACACTTTTATTCTCCAATCTCGTGAACTGATCATGGATTTTGTCTGCAATGTAGGATGCAAAGTCATACTTGACAGTAGGGGGTTGTCCAGGGGTGAAAATAGACAACAATACTAGGGTTAATTGGTCAACATATTCACTAGTATTGAAGCCCATTATAAAGGATATCATATTCAGACTAAGTCTGCCCTCATCAGTGAAAACGGTATAACCATAAGGGGGAGGACCTTTGGGCTGATGTTCTGGCAACATGAAGGTCTGGCAGAGGTGACTTAATTCTTCATGGGATAGTTTGGTAGATTTCTCAAGTAATTCTCCCATAGATAGGGGAGTGAGGGCTTGACCAGGTTGAAATTGCAACATCTCGTTGATAGACTGAGAAGTTATGGGAAAAAGGACGGTCTGACTTGGGGATAACACTGCTCTTTCATTGGGATCATAGTTTGCATGACAATAATGGATTATCTCAGGGAAAATGTGGACTGAGGGAAGAAGTTACATGGGAATATTGGATTCCCATAATCCAAAAATGTCAGAACCTTTCAAGTAATTATCTCTGCAGTAGCAAAAAATTCGAAGGGGATTTTCATTGAGAACCAGGTCTTTAATTTGGAAATATCTGCCTACTAGAGGTAGATAATCTAAATCTCTGTGAGGAGCATTGAGGGGTGCAACATTCAGAGCCACGGGAATCTCCATTTCTAGTTCTTGTGGATTCAGAAATGAATTTCAAGGCTTTTATGAAAAACAGGCACAATCACAGGTTTAGGAATATAATTGCAGTTCCAGGGATTTGAGGAATAAAATATAGATTAATTTTGAATTATGTTTCAGTATTTAGTGTGGAATTAAAACCAAAACCAAGATTTTTACAAAGTTTAGTGGGAAATTGGGTAAATACCTATTTTCGGGAAATGAACAGTGGTTAAACAGGCGCTGGCTATGGCAGATAAACTATGGATTACTTGACTGCAATTTTCTTTAGCGAGGTAGTAGTTGGCAAACTTTGACAGTTAAATTCGGAATTCGTTGCCCGGGACACTGGTTACTGCATAGGATAATGAAAATGACACAGGTTTGTCTGTTTTATTCGCAAAGTCAAAGGTTGGCGGGTTTTAAATTTTTTAATGGATGACGTCAGCAGGTACGGAGGTTTCGTCAGAGGAGACAGGCGGTAAGCAGTTTCCATCGCACCGCTTTTGGAGAAGAGTGGTTTTGAATGGATGGGCAGTGATTCCATATGATGAACGACGCGTGGCACTGTATGATCCAAAAAACCGCTTGGCCATCGCACGTTATCGTTCAGACGTGGATGGCTAGTGATATGGATAATAACCGTTGATCTTGGACTGGCTGATCGAACGGTCTTCGGGAAAGGGAGATGACAGGGATTTAATAGGGCGGGCCCAATGCAATTAATTATGAAATAATCGTATTGGGGGTGATTTTATTGGCAGATTAATTTATTAATTAACCTGGAGGGTTAATTAATCTTTTTATAAAACACGGAAAAGTGATCAGGAAAGGTTTTAAACTGGGATTTAACCAAGGTTAAGACTTGCAGTTAAGGGATGTGTATTGGGAATTTTAACAAAGGGTTATAGTTTTAACCTTGGGTAAAGGGAGTCAAGGAAGAAAAAAACACAAAGGAAGGGTTACTTTGAAGTTTGGTTTAAACAAAACTTTTTTCATTTAAAACACATAATAAAACATGTTTTAACTGTTTTTTCTTCAATGTATTTCTATTATATGGTAATTAAATCAAAGTAATCTAATTACCATAAGGGGCGAGATTAATATAAAGATATATTTTAGCCAAAAGGGAGTATAATGAGGGTGTTTAAAACATTTGGGGATTAAATACTTTGACTAAAATTATAATAAATGGGTTTTTGGGTATTTTATAAAAAAGGAGTTATATATAATAGGAGAAGGTCATTCTTATAGGGATTTAAATAATAAATTAGAAATTAATATGGAAAATGAAATGAAGTGCTAAGTGTAAAGCATTAGGTTAATGTCTTTAACTTGTGCTTTTATAAAATAGGGGTTTTTATAAAATATTGCATGATTTTCCTAAGTAAAATGGGATTTTACTTAGGAAAAGATTTTAGATAAATGAGTGAATGTCATGATGAATGGTTTTAAGTACTTGGGCTTTTCCAATTATTGGGTCGAAGGTCCGGTCCCTCCAAAAGTCAAAGAAATGCCTTGTGCCCCTCTAATTTTCAAATACCTTAGTACTTAGGGGAAACTAGTGAAGTTTTTAGGGGAAAATGAGAAGGGAAGTTAATAATTTGACTTTGCCTTACTTGAAATTCTTCCAGTGTATTGTCTGCCTTTGCACTTGTGATGAAAGTAAAAGATTCAACACATCTAAAGCCATCATTCATCACATGTAATTCTGCAACAACATATACCTACCCTACCTACTTTACCCTACCATTTTTTCCTCTTTATTAGGGTGCACTTAAACTAGCAAACCCTTATCAAACTTTTTCTTTTACATATGGAAATCTATCTAATTCTAACATTATTACATCCAAGGGCTCAGATTAAACTGTTGAGCTCTTTTTATTTAATCTACCTATCTACTTATCTGCCAATATTAAACATTTTGGTCAGATTTTATTCTCTATCTCTAAAACATAAAATTGAAAAATGAACTAGTCAAGCTTAAACTATTTGACTATTCATCAATTGTGGCATAAAATACAAGTTGCACACAATTTTTTTATTACATCAGAGCAAAAAGTAGTGGCATTTAGACTTGCACACTTTCCTTGGCCTTTCTTTTGGTGGGGTTCATTTTCACTTTTTTGGCCATTTTATTCTTTTCACCCTTTGATTTTTCTTTTAGGGTATACCCTCTTTACATTTTTTAAATTTTTTGATTTTTTTGAAAATATGGAAACCTTTGCAACAAAAAAAGGTATGAACATATTGCATATCTCATCAAGTCAATCATGAAATATGACACCTATTGGTATAGGAGTCTAACACTGGCTCCACTCGAGGATGGCTTTTCCTTGTGAAAAGTCAAGAACAGCAGGTGAGTTAGCCTCAAAGTAGTTATGACTGAACCATGGAATCTTCTTCAGCTTGTTGCTTTATTGTATGTATTACAGTAACATTTCTAAAGCTTAGGGCCTTCTCTTCGGGCTTCAACTTCAGCAAGTTACTATCCACTCAAAACTGTGACATTACAAAGGATATAGTATGTACATGTTAAAAATCAGAATTATCCTAATAAATAGGATCAAAGTAATGCTTTAACATTCAACCATTAACTGGCCCTTCTTCAGTCTCTGTTCCATCCAAGATTTTCAGAAAATAGGTATTATTTCCTTGTAAAGCATGAATGATATAAGGTCCTTTCCATAGGAAATCAAACTTCCCATGTTTTCCCTTATCCTCTCTTCTGGAATCCAATCTCAAAACTTTATCTTCCAATTGGAAATATTTTGTCTTGGTCCTTTTGTCAAAAAATTTCTTTAGTTTCTCCTATAAAACTTGGGATCTTTGATAAACTTCTTCTCTGGTCTGTTGCAAATTGATGGTCTGATTTATTCTTCTCTGAATATAATTTGGTTCAACTTGAGCTTCTTGAAGTAATTTCATTACAGGAACACCTAAAGATGAAGGAAATATAGCCTCAATACCATAAACTAACTCATAAGGAATTGTCCCAATAGATTTTTTGGTGGTGAGTCTGTCTGCCCACAATGCATTTGTAAGTTTCTTATGCCAATTTTTCTTGTTTTCTTCCAATAGTTTCTTAATAATATTAATGAGACTTTTATTGGAAGATTCAGCCAGTCCATTACCTTGAGGATAATAGGCTATTGAATGGCTTAAGGTAATATGATATTTATTACAGAAACTTATCATGTTTTTTTATTTGAAAGAAGCAACATTATCAGTTATGATTTTCTCATGACATCCAAATCTTGATAGTATATTGGTTTCTAGGAATCCTATGATCACAGAGTCATTGGATTGTCTGGAGAGAATTGCTTCAATCCATTTAGTAAAATAATATATGGCAGTGAGGATCCATTTGTGTTGGCCAGAAGAAGGAGGATGGATTTCTCCAATGAAATCCAGGCCCCATTGTTGGAAAGGTTTTTCAGTGGAAATTTGTTTCAAGGGTAAAGGTAATAGCTTTCTCTTGCCTTCAAAAATTTGACATTTATGGCAAGCAGTTACAAATTTCTTTACATCAGAGAACAAGGTTGGCCAATAGAATCCAGCTCTCAGGATCTTATCTGCTGTTGATTTACAATAAAGGTGTCCACCACAGTCTCTTGCATGGAATTCATTGAGAGCCTTGTCAGCTTCATCTTTTAACAAACAATTCAATAAAATACCATCATGATTTCTCCAAAAGAGAACATTATCTAAAATACAAAACTTTAAGGATGTCATTTTTAAAAAAATTTGCTTTGTTCTGGATAACCCTGGAGGAGCTTGCGGGTTTAACAAAACATAAATTATATCAGCATACCAAGGTGAATCTAAGAAGGCCTGGCTGATTTGTGGAGTCACCATCTCCTGTTCGTTATCCTGTTCATTAATATCCAGGGCTTGGCAATTTGTTTTTGTCATGAGTTGAGCCAATCCCTATCCTTTTATAAGCTTTGTAGGTTTTATCTCAATATCATATTCTAATATGGTAGCAATCCATTTACCTCTTTTGCCCTCAATTCCATCTTGAGTTAATATGTCTTTGACAACAGCATTTGGTACATAGGCTATCACATGAGAATACAATATATAGATTCTAAAATCTTTAATGGCTTTTATGAGTGCAAAAGCTTGTTTTTCCATGATGTTGTATTTCAATGATGCATCTCTTAGTGCTTTACTAAAAAATGCTATAGGTTTTTCACATTCTTGATCATCCTTTTGTAATAAAACAGTTGCTACAGTATGTTCTGATGCAAATGAAAATATTATGAAGTCTCTATCAAATTGTAGACTGGTAAGAACTGGTGTTCTGGTCAAAGCCATTTTAATATCTTCAAATGATTACTTGGATTCTACTATCCATTTAATACTCGAATCCTTTCTTAACATGTTAGTAAGCAATCTAATTAATTCAGCTAAACTAGAAATGAATCTTCTCAAAAATTTCATTTTTCCTATGAAAGCTTGAAGTTCTTTAACATTTCTTGGATGAGGTATTTGCAAAATAGCTTCTATTCTAGCAGGATCAATTCTGATACCATCTTTGGAAATGATATGGCCCAAGAGTTTACCTTCTTCAAGACCAAACAAGGACTTTTTTGGATTCAAAGAGATACCATACTTTTTGCATTTTATGAATACTTGTTTGAGATGGTCCAAATGTTGTTGATCTGATTTATAAAAAATGGTTAAATCATCTAGATATATAACAATAAAGTCATGAATTTCTTTTTCAAACACAATGTCCATTGCTCTTTGAAAAGTTGCTCCAACATTTTTTAGCCCGAATGGCATTTTAACGTACTTGAAGGTACCCCATGGTGTTGTAAAAGATGTTTTTTCCTGGTCATTAGGATGAACCAGAATCTGGTTGTATCCTGAGAACCCATCTAAAAGAGAAATCCTTGAAGCACCTACTACCCTTTGCAAAATGTGATCCATTTTGGGAAAAGGATAATTATCCTTCAAAGAAACCTTGTTCAAATTTCTGAAATCAACACACAGTCTGATCTCTCCAGTTTTCTTCCTAGTAGGGACTAGATTAGACACCCACTCTGAAAATCTAATTGGAGCTATTATCCCTGCTTCATACATTCGTTTGATTTCCTTTTTAATTGAAGGCAACAATACATGGTTGATTCTTATGAGTTTCTGATTAAATGGTTTTTGATCTGTTTTTAGAGGTATTGTATGTTGAATTATAGATGTATCATATGACTTCAAATATTCATAACTCCAAGCAAAGACATCCTAGAATTATTTTATTAATTCAACATATTTTGATTTTTTATCAGGAGGCAAAGATTTTGATAATTTTATTATTTTAGGATTTTCTTCAGTTCCCAGATTGTATTCCTCAATATCAGCTTTCAATGGTTCCATTTTAGATTTTAGTGGAATGTCATTAGAGTCAAAAAGATCTTCTAAAGGAGTTAATCCTTTAGGCAAATGATTATCTTTCAGATTAATGATTTTAGATTCATCTTCTATAATCTCATCAACCTCCATTTGTTTGAGGTCTTGCATGTATTTTTTTGTGAACTTCGTTGGATGAAGCATTTGAGTGGCACTTTATTTTTAAATTTCTATTTCTTGTTTATTTATTTGATCAGATTCATTGAATGTATCTTCATCTATGCTACTGTTATAAAATTCATTCTCTAAAGTCAAAAAATTGTTAATCTGGTTGTCATTTACAAACACTTGCCAATTCTTAAAATTGTCTGGTATAGCTGGTCTGTGTCTAATATCAGTTGTGAACTGATGATTAGGTTCAAATGGTAATTTGCAAGTGCTAGCAAACATTGCAAGACTATGAGCATGCAAATTTTGTTTTTGTGGTATTTTGGCAAGCTGAGCATGCAGGAAAGTATTGAGAATTTCTACAATTGTTCCTCTATATTCTCTTAATTTGGGATCTTTTGTCGAATACTCACCATTGATTTTTTGAATGATTAAATCAGAATCTCCTATGATAAATACTCTAATTGCCCCTAAATTTTTGACAAGTTTAAGCCCTAACAAAAGAGCCTCATATTCTGCCATATTATTAGTGCATTTAAAGTTCAATCTGTAAGCATGGCCTTCAGCATGATCATTTTCAAGGTTATGTATCCAAATTCCAACTCTTGCTCCTAACTTATTAACTGAACCATCAAATTCTAAATGCCAAAGAATTTCATGTTCATAATTTGTATCAGGTGTCCTAGGAACTTTCTTAATAGTGAGATTTGTTTTTTTACTTTCTTCTGGTTTTTCTTGGTTTTCTGATGCTTCTTTTTCTTCAGAGATTTCTTGGATTCGAACACTAGATTTTTTATTTGCAATTTATTTTGGTTCTATTGCTGGTGCTTCTAGTTCAGTGGCAAGATCAGTTTCAACATTATAGAGAATAAATGAGTCCATATCAGAGTGTACTGAGTAGATAGGGAAATTTTCAGGTTTCTCCAAACTACTGACCACATATTTCATTAGAGTTTCTTTTTATAGTCTCTTAGGCTGGCCGAATACTAAAATAGTAGCATATGACATGTCTAATTGAAGAGACCCCCAGAGTTTTACACCCCAGGATCTAGACAATAGCATACCATATTTTGGAGGAATATCTGCTACTACTATATCCATCAAAATTGTTTTCGTAGGGTATTGAACCAATGTAACACACAAATCTTTAATTAATCCTAAACATCTCACCTGACTTGAATCAAAAGAAAAGATATCTTTATATGGTCTGGTGATGTCTAAGTTTAATCTTTCCATTACAGCCTTGGGCATTAGATTATGAGATGCCCCAAAATCAAGCATGGCATTATGAAGTATTTTATCATGTATATTCAAACTCACATAAAATGAAGGAGTTCCTCCACTTTCTAGTTTTCCATTTACTTTAGGGCCAAATAATAATCTAGGTTGATCATCAAAAAAATTTACTGAATCATCACTTACAGTAATATTGAGTGATTTATGAATTTGGCTTCTGTAAACATCATGTTTAGCTAATTCAGACAATGGAACAACTATCTTTAATTTGCCTACTTCATCTTCTAGATTAAAAGGTTTCTCAGTTTGAGTTCTTGTATTTCGAACTGTTGGATTGTCTTTTTCTTCTATGTTTTCAGTGTTTTTCTCCTTCTCAGGAGTGTGGTTGTGGACTGAATTTGTTTTCGAATCAACTTCTAGTGGTTCCTCTACATTTCCTTTGGGAGGAAGAGTATTGGAAATTTGTCTGTTGTTTAGTTGAGTATCGGATACATCTTCAATTATTGGGTTGGTAGGATTAGTATCTGATCTAGAAAGAATATTTACAGGGGTAGTATTAATTTTACCTTTGAAGGACTGTTTTACAGTTTTCTGTTTACTTTCTTCCAGAACATCAACTCTTCTGCTCCTCAAATTGTATTGCTTATGAACTTCGTAGATGGTTGTATCATATCCTTCCTTAAAGTCAAATGATTCTCTTGACTGGGTTTGAAATTGCTTAAGAATATGAGCCTCTTGATCCTCTTGGGTCAAGAAAATTTCTGGTTCATTCTCACCTTCAGTGACATTGTTTATTTGAACATCTTCAGTTCGTTCTTCAGAAGTTGAGCCTTCAACATAATTTTCCTGGAATGGGGGCCTAATATTTTGGTCAGGACTAGTTTTTCCAATATTTTGATTTTGGTTTCTTCTGAAGTTCGGATTTCTCATAGTATTGCTAGGTTGACCATCCCAAGGAGCTTTATTCTTTTCAATGGTTTCTACTCTATCTCCTAGCCTTTCCATTCCTTTGATAATAGCATCTAGTTTCTTCTCAAAAGCTATGGGTTCTTCGTTTATAGGCATTCTCCTTTCAGCTCTGTCTCTAGCTTGTTTCTTTATAAGGTTAGCTTCAACGCTGACAACTATACTTTTCATTTTTTCTAAAGTTTGAGGAGCTCTTTCCCTAAGCTGATACGCTATATCAGAATCAAATCCATCAGGGAATTTGATTAATACTGAATCTAGAGGAGGTCTAAGATTTTGGGGAACAACATTGTAAACTTCATTGAATCTGGTGACATAATCTTGCACAGTCTCATTTGGTCCTCTTTTTAATTTTCCAAAGTCTGATAAGATTTGAAGAGGATCTTTCTTCTTTTCCCATCTGTTTAAAAATTTTCTATAAAGGGATGGTAAGTTAGCAACACTGTTTACAGGAAGAGCTCTGAACCAAGTTCTGACTTCTCCAGTAATACTTTGGACAAATATTCTCATTCGTACATCATCAGCATCTATTTCATAAATTTCAAAATAATTGGTCATCTTTTTAGTATGATGTTGTGCAGTGTGAGTACCAGAACCATCAAAGGGAGTAATTTTACTTTGGTAATCTTGAGGCATAGCCCCTAGATTGGCTGGTAACCTTAAGGGAGCATATATGTTTTCCATTGGAAGAGGTAGTGGAATAACAGGTGAGGTTGTTCTGTGGGTAATGGGTGGAGGAGTAGAAGGGGTAGTTTGAGATTGAGATGTTTGGGGAAAAGTTGATGAACTTGGAGAAGCTGAAGTGATCACAAAAATATTTGATGTTCCTTCAGAGGTAATCTCAGATTGTATGGAATCTCGCAAATTTTTGTCAAGATGTGAAGTAACAAATTCAAATTGTAAATCTTCAAGAAATACTGGGTCTGGAACCAAATTGGATAACTCAAATTCAAAAAAAATTACAAATAAAGATGTTTCAAACTGCTCATCAAAATTTTCGTCCTCAAGATAAATCCACTTCACTGGACAGGATATAGATCTATAGAGAGGTCGAGAACTTCCAGAGCTTTCTTGACTATCTTGTCTTCTAAGAATTCTTGGAATCAGATTCAGATTTTCGAACACAGGCGGAGGATTTGGATCAGGATTAGCCCTGGTGTAACGAGTCCTTTCTGAAGCCAGTTTTCTAAGTGATATATGTTTTTGGTTTTTTGGTTTAAATGAAATGGATAATACAACTTCAATAATCTCTTTAAGAAGTTTCAGATATTGGTTTTAAAATTTTCTTAAAGATTTATTTAACTAGAGGAACTGATCAAATGTTTGAAACCAAAGCTCAGTTCATAAACTAGACTGGAGATAGACTGAAGTAGCATTTATTTACTATGCAATTGCAGAGCAAAAGCAGTTCAAAGGCTACCTGGCTAGCTTTAGGCTCCGTCTGTAGTTTATAAAGTAAACAATAGTAACAATAAAATTATTCAGATTCCCCAGTGGATTCGCCACTATGTTATCACTCAGATTTTCCTTAAAGTTATTGGGAAGAGGAAAGGGGTCCGAGGTAACCACAAACCAATCTTTTAGGTATATAATCTAGCCAATCTGTACCCAGAGAGGGCTCTCTCTGTAAAATTTGGCTTTGTTTTAGAAGATATTAAGCTAGTTATAAAGTCTAGGGGTTTTGTTTGAATTTGGGTGGTGGAATTCGATAGCTGAGGACAAGATTGAGTAGTTCAGGACATTGGGCTATGGAGTCAAAAAGATGGCTTCATTGGATTAAGTTTCTAAACAAAAGATGGTTTCACAGGGCAAGATAATCAAACTGGGAACAATTATAGATCTTTAAAGTGAATGAGATGGAATTAAAAGCTATGAGAGGCAATTAATAATCTTTCAACACATTTAAAGAGGGAAATTGAGTGATTATCAATAAAGAGCATTTAAGTATTCTTTACTAAATAATCAAAATGCATAAACTAGAGAAACAAGAGCAATTAATAATTCACTGTTTAAACTAGTTTAGAAGAAAACATTTAGAATAACAATGATTAAAATCAGATTACACTTAAGCGCTTTCTGATTTATTCCTTTTCATTAATCATTCAAAAATGAAACACAGTGATATAATAAACAGATATAAAGACTTTAAAACACAAGAGAAAGATGACTTATTGATCCGTAGTCTGACACATGAATCCTGTAAAAAGTATTTCGCATCAATTCATCATCTAGCAAGCCACAAAAAATTTCTCCAATAGCACTTTATTCCAAAATAGTCAATGTTATAGCAAAGTCTAAGAATCCACACTCAATACTCCGATTGAGGGAGTATTTATACAAAAAAAATATCTCATAACAAATTAAGATATAATATAGGATGAATCATAAGTATTATACAATAAACTAGAGACAGATGGTCTCGAAGATAAGAAAAAATGATAACTGATGTTGTGCTGTTTCCTTCTTTTGAGAATGTGCTGGAGGCAGGCCCTATGCTTTGGCTCATTGTTGTCATCTTCAGTAACTCTGTGTTGGCTGCTCCGTTTAACTGATACTCTTTGACTGCTCGGATACACTTTGACCGTTATTCATCCCTTTATCCTTTTTACTATGACTTACTATAGTACATAATCAAAAATTCAGGTAAGGATAATTTTTTACAAAAGTTCTAACAGTTCTTCCCACCATTTATCTTCCGGAATCCTGGTCCTTTGTAGCTTTCTGAAAGTTTCATCAGTCTCTGTATACCTAAAGAAAGTAGGTTGAAAAAGGAACAAATGCTTTACTTCATGTTCAAGATAAAACAAATTTTCCAATCTATCATAAAGACTTTTTCCTCTAGGAAATGCTGTTGTTGATGAACTAGTGGAGGTACTGGCCTGATTGTCAGCATGCTTGTCCAATTTTTCAACATAACTTTCAAGGTCCATCAATTTATCTTCTAAAACTAAAGGACTGGGCAATCCTTTATTCAACAAAATATCTAATCTTTTTGTGAAGGCAGTAATTTCTTCTTGCATATTAGAACATCTTCGTTCTAGATTCTGCATTATATTTCTTTTGGTAAAAACTCTTTTTATTTCCAAAATGGCTCCTGTCCTGTCTTGAATTCCAAGTTCTTCAAGTTGCTGCTTGTTCTAAGTATTTAGAAAACGGATAAGTTCATTGGCTTCTTCAGGCCTGTTTCCCAATTCTTCTCTTGCTCTTAGGACTTCTTTTATAGCCAATTTGACTAAATCATTCTGTTCATGCATTATTTGAATTGAGGGCCAGACATCTCTTATTGACTGGATTATGTTGTCCCAAAGAATTTCATTTATTTCCTTTAAAAGCTTCTCCAATGTGAGATCCTTTTCCAACTTGCTGACCAACTTTTCCAATTTGTTGACCTCTCTTGTTTTATCTGCAACATTCATTTTCGAGAGATCATATTTTTGTTCCAAACTAGTGAGTTGCACCTTTGTTCTCTGTAGCTCTATCACTTGGAGTTTCATTTCCTCCATTGACTTTATTAATTCTTCTGTACTCAAATTTGAAGTATTTACCTGTGACAATTCTGTTGGCTGACTTGTTGTTGAAGTACCTGCAATTATTTCAGTTGTAGACGCTGGAGTATTTGACTGCTTATCTTTCAATGCCTTTTCAAGCTCTTTTTCTGTTTCATAAAGTTGCTCATTCATTTTCAAGTGCAAGTCCATTAATTCTTCTTCATAATTTTTCTTTATAATTTCTGTAGTCAGTGAATGTCTTGAGGCTAGTAACTTCAATTGTTTTCTCAAGGCTGCAATATCATCATCTTTTTTCTTGATTAATGCTTCTATTCCCTTAACATCTTTGGGATTATGTCCCAATCCAATGATAATTTCTTCCAAAGTCTTAATCCTGTTGTCCTTAGCCTAAGAAGAGGCTTTTTCAAGGCTTAATTGAGCATTTGTATTTTCGAAAGAATCCTGCAGTTTCTGGGTCATCATTGATTTATCTGTCAGAGTAGAATAAATCATCTCACCTGTCTATTTATGCAGCTCAATTTGATCTAAAGGATGAATATCCTTTGCTAGGACTTCAAAATTAGTCCTGATATAATATGCAGCTGTCTGAGGTTGCTGCACTTTGGGTTTGAAGTGACTCATTAGCATTTTTCCCTACTGGATGTCATAAGCTGACATCAATATTTGTTGATTCTTAGGGGCCATCTTCAAACATTGATTGTACACTTGAAGTCTGAGTGGATCATTTCTAGCCTTTATGTTTATGAATGTTCTTTTAATGTCCCAGGCATCTTTCACAAGTGGTTTGAAAGATGACACTTCTGCATTTTGCTGCCTTTGCAGCTCTTTTCTCTGTAAAGAAGTGGATGTCCCACTGATTGAACCTGTTTGCTGACTACCCAATTCTTCTTGTGTTTGACTATCAGGGATTTCATGAACAGATTCCACCTCTGGAAGAGGGTTCAATTTTTGTCTTTTAGCATCTGGTTGTTTAGAAGATCCACTGACAGGAGTAGCTGCTTCAGCATCTCTCTTCTTGCCCTTTTCCACATTAAGAGGAGTTTGTAAAATTGATACTTTTGCTACATTGGTCTGAGTAGGAGAAACCTATACTTGATCATGTCCTTTAGAAGTCTGAGGTTGTTCTGTCATTGTAAATTTTTCTGTAATTTGGATATCAACCTCCTTCTCTTTTCCTTTAGATGCTACTGTAGCCAAAGCATTGATTTCCTGTAGGTTTTGTTGAGAAGTCCCAACAGAAGAAAAACCAATACCTGGTATCTGTACCTGTCCAAAAGAGTCTAGGTCAAGTATTTTTTCAAGGTCTTTCATTACATTTTCAACATTGACCTGCTCACTATCCTGTTCTACCAATGTCCCTTCCATCCATTCATCCATATTGGCATACTGTTCAATTTCTGGGATTCTTTGATGAATGTACGGTGATAGTTTGTTTTTCATTATTTTATCACAAATAAAGCTATTTGGGTCATAAGGTACCCAATAGAAACTTTTTTGTAATTTATGATAATATTCTAATATTCTTTCTGCTTCCTTTCCACCATCTCTAGAATTACAGATAAAGGGACCTAGCTAACTTTTAATCCTGAGTTGAGCCTTTTTCTTTGCATTACAAAAATGAACTATATCTGAATGTCCATCTACCTAAAATATTCTAATGCAAAGAGTCTCATTGGGACATATTTTGGCAACTTGAATGGGCATAACTCACACCCATAAATTCTGATTTCTGTGTCATTTCAGTATAGGTACCAGTTCCCTATCCGGTATTGTTTTGAGAGCTGAAAATTTTTCTTGATTTCACTACTGAGCCTAGGAGGAGAGACTCCTGTCAACAAGGTGGTTGCTAGGTGTACAAAAAGATCAATAAAGTCATTATAGGAATAGGGATAATCTCGAGAATTATGAGTGATGGCAGACCAAAAGATAACAGACCTAGGATTCCCTTTGGCATCAAGCTTTTTAACATAGAAAGGGAAACTTTCTGATTGGTAATAAAGCATGAGATGATAAATAACAGAAGAATACATGAATAATCTTTCATTCTCCAATCTCATGAACTGATCATGGATTTTGTCTGCAATGTAGGATGCAAAGTCATACTTGACAATAGGGGGTTGTCCAGGGGTGAAAATAGACAACAATACTAGGGTTAATTGGTCAACATATTCACTAGTATTGAAGCCCATTATAAAGGATATCATATTCAGAATAAGTCTGCCCTCATCAGTGAAAACGGTATAACCATAAGGGGGAGGACCTTTGGGCTGATGTTCTGGCAACATGAAGGTCTGGCAGAGGTGACTTAATTCTTCATGGGATATTTTGGTAGATTTCTCAATTAATTCTCCCATCGATAGGGGAGTGAGGGCTTGACCAGGTTGAAATTGCAACATCTCGTTGATAGACTGAGCAGTTATGGGAAAAAGGACGGTCTGACTTGGGGATAACACTGCTATTTGATTGGGATCACAGTTTGCATGACAATAATGGATTATCTCAGGGAAAATGTGGACTGAGGGAAGAAGGTACATGGGAAGATTGTATTCCCATAATCCAAAAATGTCAGAACCTTTCAAGCAATTATCTCTACAGTAGCAAAAAATTTGAACGGGATTTTCACTGAGAACCATGTCTTTAATTTGGAAATCTTTGTCTACTAAAGGTAGATAATCTAAATCTATATGAGGGGCATTGAGGGGTGCAACATTCAGAGCCACGGGAATCTCCATTTCTGTTTCTTGTGGATTCAGAAATGAATTTTGGGGTTTTTATGAAAAACGGGCACAATCACAGGTTTAGGAATATAATTTCAGTTCCAGGGATTTGAGGAATAAAATGAAGATTAATTTTGAATTATGTTTCAGTATTTAGTGTGGAATTAAAACCAAAACCAAGATTTTTACAGAGTTTAGAGGGAAATTGGGTAAATACCTGTTTTCGGGAAATGAACTGTGGTTAAACAGGTGCTGGCTATGGCAAATAAACTTTGGATTACTTGACTCAAATTTTCTTCAGCAAGCTAGTAGTTGGCAAAATTTGACAGTTAAATTCGAAATTCGTTGCCCGGGACACTGGTTACTGCATAGGATAATGAAAATGACACGGGTTTTTTTGTTTTATTCGCAAAGTCAAAAGGTTGGTGGGTTTTAAATTTTTTAATGGATGACGTCAGTAGGTACGGAGGTTTCATCAGAGGAGACAGGAAGTAAGCAGTTTCCATAGCACCGCTTTTGGGGAAGAGTGGTTTTGAATGGATGGGCAACGATTCCATACGATGAACGATGCGTGGCACTATATGATCCAGAAAACTGCTTGGCCATCGCACGTTATTGTTCAGACATGGATGGCTAGCGATATGGATAATAACCTTTGATCTTGGACTGGCTGATCGAATGGTCTTCGGAAAAGGGAGATGATAGGGATTTAATAGGGTGGGCCCAATGCAATTAATTATGAAATAATCGTATCGGGGGTGATTTTATTCGCGGATTAAGTTATTAATTAACCTGGAGGGTTAATTAATCTTTTCATAAAACACGAAAAAGTGATTGGGAAAGGTTTTAAACTAAGATTTAACCAAGGTTAAGACTTGCAGTTAGGGGATGTGTATTGGGAATTTTAACAAAGGGTTATAGTTTTAATCTTGGGTAACGGGAGTCGAGGAAGAAAAATACACAAAGGAGGGGTTACTTTGAAGTTTGGTTTAAACAAAACTTCGTTAATTTAAAACACGTAATAAAACACGTTTTAACTGTTTTTTTCTTCAATGTATTTCTATTATATGGTAATTAAATCAAATTAATCTAATTACCATAAGGGGCGGAATTAATATAAAGATATATTTTAGCCAAAAGGGAGTATAATGAGGGTGTTTAAAACATTTGGGGATTAAATACTTTGACTGAAATTATAATAAATTGGTTTTTGGGTATTTTATAAAAAAGGAGTTATATATAATAGGAGAAGGTCATTCTTATAGGGATTTAAATAATAAATTAGAAATTAATATGGAAAAATAAATGAAGCGCTAAGTGTAAAGCATTAGGTTAATGTCTTTAACTTATGCTTTTATAAAATAGGGCTTTTATGAAATATTGCATGATTTTCCTAAGTAAAATGGGATTTTACTTAGGAAAAGATTTTAGATAAATGAGTGAATGTCATGATGAATGGTTTTAAGTACATAGGCTTTTCCAATTATTGGGCCGAGGGTCCGGTCCCTCCAAAAGTCAATGAAATGCCTTGAGCCCCTGTAATTTTCAAATACCTTAGTACTTAGGGGAAATTAGTGAAGTTTTTAGGGAAAAATGAGAAGGGAAGTTAATAATTTGACTTTGCCTTACTTGAAATTATTCCAGTGTATTGTCTACCTTTCAACTTGTGATGAAAGTAAAAGATTTAACACATCTAAAGCCATCATTCATCACATGTAATTCTGCAACAACATCTACCTACCCTACCTACTTCACCCTACCATGTTTTCCTCTTTATTAGGGTGCACTTAAACTGGCAAACCCTTATCAAACTTTTTCTTTTACATATGGAAATCTCTCTAATTCTAACCTTATTACATCAAAGGGCTTAGATTAAACTGTTGAGCTCTTTTTATTTACTCTACCTATCTACTTATCTGCCAATATTAAACAGTTTGGTCAGATTTTATTCTCTATCTCTAAAACATAAAATTGAAAAATGAACTAGTCAAGCTTAAACTGTTTGACTATTCATCAATTGTGGCATAAAATACAAGTTGCACACAATTTATTTATTACATCAGAGCAAAAAGTAGTGGCATTTAGACTTGCACACTTTCCTTGGCCTTTCTTTTGGTGGGGTTCATTTTCACTTTTTTGGCCATTTTATTCTTTTCACCCTTTGATTTTTCTTTTAGGGTATACCCTCTTTACATATTTTAAATTTTTTGATTTTTTTGAAAATATAGAAACCTTTGCAACAAGAAAAGGTATGAACATATTGCATAGCTCATCAAGTCAATCATGAAATATGACACATATTGGTATAGGAGTCTAACACTAGTCATAAGAAAGAATTGGATATATTACACCTCTTCTGCACCAATGTGGCACTCAAAAGTATTGTAACTCATTACTTGTTAGGTTCTAGATCATATTCCTCAGCCATATCCATTGTAAAGTTTCATTGTGGAGTGACCATGCTTCTGTAATCAAGATTTACATCATAGGAATAAGGGATCACATCAGGATGTTGACACTTTATTTCATTTGAAAACTTGGTGTTCTTGAGTTTTTAAGGTTCCTCAATATGTTTAAACTTCAATGAATTTTAAAAATACAGTCCTATCATAATTAACACTCTTAGTTAGGGTTGATCTTAAAATTTGTAGGAAAATGCAAGAGAAACAAATTTTTCATTGCAATTGGATTTCATCTCTTTTATGTGGCCTAAGTATGAGATCGTATAAAGCCCATTAAAAAAATATTACTTATAACAACCCCACCATTAGAAGGACCGGCTAGAAATTGAACAACATAGATCCTTTGGAGGGCCCATAAAGCACTCACACACTCCATAATTTCTCCATGTTCATACTGAGATTTTGATTTCATGCGGGGATCCCTTGTGTATAAGGAAGAAACAGTTGTTGGTTTATCTTCTTGTAACTTCACTTGCAGTGATAGTTAGTTTTGTTAATCAAGGAAATGTAGAGTAGTACAAAGGAAACATGGGATTCCTTCGCTATGTCTAATGTGTAGGAAACATCAATAATATTGATGGCATTGAGGGTGTCATTCATGTTACAAATTGTTTATAGCGCTAGTGAGTGTGGGAAGACTCAATCTAACCATACATGAATAACCCAACCAAGAAATGTCTATTTGAATAAAACCCTCCCTACCGCTTGTAAATAAAATGTAACCATTAAAGTCTCCATACCAGCAGAGTTGGGATCAAATATTTGGATGCATATGCTTCCTAAATGGTCAAATGAAAAAACCCTATACCAGTTGTCATCTCTAGAAGGAATTATTCACAAAATATACCAGCAAAATATGCCAAACAAAACATTATTCTTAAATGCAAATTTTGCAAGCATCAAGAAAACTGTCGAATAGTAATATATAAATATATGAGAAAAAATTTATTGTAACAAAAATATCAGTCAGTATATCGATGCACATAAAATGGACATTGCTATAGCGACATTGTCTTCTATTACTTTCGTTATTGCCATAACCTAGCCGGGTGGTTCGTAATAGCGACACTAGTTTTGGAAGAGAGAAAATGTCGCCATTGGGGTCGCAAGAGTGACTACGCGTGGCAGGATTAAAAAAATTGAGAAAAATTGGGGAACTTTATAAAAATACATCAAAACTGTCAGAACTAAAGTGTCAAAAAATTTACCATATGTACTAGTGTCTCTCTCTCTCTCTCTCTCTTTGACTCTTTTCCTTCACCCACATCTCTCTCTCTCTCTCTCTCTCTCTCTCTCTCTCTCTCTCTCTCTCTCTCTCTCTCTCTCTCTCTCTGACTCTCTTCCTTCACCCACATCTCTCTCTATCGCCCCCCCCCCCCCCAATTCCATTATCTCTCTTTCTCCGTATTCCCCCGTCTCTCTCTCCCCCTTTGTATGTCTCCCTCTTGTATCCATGTATTTCTCTCTCCTTCTCTAATGTAGGAGCATAAGCCCCAAGTCTATCATTTTTCCTAGACCTAAGGGGTCCATAAAATTTCTTAAATGGAGTGAAATCCCCCGGCTATAATTTTGTAGAAATTAGGAAATTATCATGTAAAGGCAAGTGTCCTAGTTCTATAAGGAATCTAGGTTTTTAGAGGAATTTTTATGATTTTGAATTCTTGGCCATGTGGAAAAATGTAGAGAGAAATAATTGGGTTGCAATATTTTGGGACCTATAGAAGAGTGATAGATGTAGGTTTTTGAGAAGATTATTATGAATCAGTAAGAGGCCCGAAAGTGGACTAAAATAAAAGACAGGAAATAACCAAGAGAGGATAAGGACTCATAAGGTATGAGAAGAAGAGAGGAGAGGGAAATTATTGTGTAAATTAGGCCATATTGTATAGATCCAATTTTAATACAAGCTTTGTGACATTATCCTCCATGGTGGTCTATGTTTGATCTATGCACATACTTGAGTTCACGTTTGATTATGGGTTATTGAACCCTCTATGTTTATCATGCTTGCATATTAAATGTGTAATTCAATATAACCATGTGGGATTTTCACTTGTGACATGAGAGAAGAGAACAAGAATAGAGTTATAGAAGAGAGCACAAGATCTTTGAGTAGTGTTGGCTTGTGCATTAAGACCAAGTAATATCGTAGCGAATACATTGGAAAAGGGTTGAGAAATCTTGGAGGTTATCTCTATAGTGGAATACTAATCAAGGAGTTGGATTTTGACTAGTAAAGTGTGAGACACCCCCAGAACTAGATCGAATAGTTTTCCCCTTAGTGCATAGCACAAAAGATTCAAAATAGGATCAAAGTTCCACACCCTTTCTCATAGGTGAAACATATGAGTGGTATCGCAGGGGTGTGCAAAATTGATATGTGGTAATGGAGGGGATGCCTTATGATCACTTTTATCCATCAATATATGAACGAGGAACCATTATTTATTTTCTTTATGCCACCCCTCGACCATTCACCCATGATGTTCTTGGGGGGGGTCGTAAGTGAGAAGGGTTATAGATCTAACTACCCCAAAATTGCACTATATTTAAAAATGAACAAGGGCTTGAGTGTTGAATTCTAGCTGGAACAGCGGCCTCGCAAGCTGTCAATTTTATGGATACAACAATCGCATATTTCAGCATGGATGTGTGTTAATGGAGGGGCCCACAACAATAGATAGCCACCTCATAAGTGTAAATTCTTTTGGGCATAGTTCTTATCACTTATCTCCAAGAGATTTTGTTTCAAGTATAGTCTACATATCCATGGACAAGGGAAAATAATTGCGAGTTGAAGGTGGTAATTTTTTTGTTCGTCCACTGACCGATCGACCCCCCTCATTGTTCTGGTGCTAGAGCGAGGAATCAAAGAAAGAGTTCAGATCTAGAAATAAAAACAAGAGGTTATTGCAGGATACCAAAACCTAGTAACACTCTTTCAGGAATGTGAATGGTAAATATAACATAATATATCAACATAATTTCTAAAACAATGAAGGGGAGCATACAAACATAGAATCATTCATTGAATAAAAAAGGTAGTTGATTTATTATGTTTAATAACAAATAAAATTGTGTGTTGACAAGTGTAAGCAAGGAGTAATGGAGTTTGAGTGAAGAGATAGCACACAAAGGAATTGGTATAGAGGAGGACGCAATTGTAGCTAAAGAGTGGAGGCAGGGAGAATTTTCAGAGAGAGTCAAAGGAGATTGATAGCAAAATAATATAGATTAATGTGAACCAAGGATTGAGGGATGTTATTGGAAGCGTATATTTGATTAGATCTAATTGGTAATTGGCCTTAGTTTCCTTGCAATTAATTAATGTGTAGGTAGAAATAGAAAGGGGAAAGATTGTGGTAACTCTTGCAGCAAAGAGAGGATAATAACTTATAATTGAGGTTTGGTAGAATTTATGTAGATAGCTGAATATTTTTCAATGTGGATATATTTTTCTTTAGAAACTTTCTTCGAGTGAAAAATATTGAGAGGAGCACAGGAAGCTCAAAAGTTACAAAAGAGAGAACCAATTATACCAAAATACCAAGTTCAAAGGTGAGAATATTCGTGAGGTTTTGTAGCAAGGTCAAATACACTTGTTACTACAAAGGATTATTTGTAGCTCATAGTTGAGCATGCAGAAGCTCATAGATAAGGGGAGAGAGATAACTACCGATAGTCATGACAAGGGTTCAAGTAAAATCCACATGACGAAGGAGATTAAGTTCACTAATCTGAAATTCAATAGTGGATTATCCTTGGAGATTAATATAATTCTAATGAGAGACTTCATGAGAGTCTCATAAATTATGTGGAGAGTGAAAATTAACATGAATAATTGATGATAGAGGCCTCAAATGAGTCTAGGGAACCTTATGATTTTAAAACTAATATTTCATGTATGGCTACAAGACATATGAATGGAAAATATGGAAAATCAGCTAAAACTCTAATAAATATGGACAATATTGAAGGAGTTACTTATAAATTCATTGTATAGGAACATAAATAAAGTTATGCTTTTAAGGGAGATGAGGTAGCATTACCTCATTAAACAAATCAAGGGGATATCAACACTCAATAAATAAATGAAAACATGGCAGAAAAAATTCAAGAACCTGCTAGTGCATAAAGTAAGATCAAGTTTGATTATGAGCATACCCAAAAAAAGGATGAAGGAGATGAAGGAAAACGTTCCAATACAACGTTGATGGAATTCGATGAAGGCATGTTAGAAGGAAGGGAAATCAATCTGAATATTGAGGGGGACTACATAGATATTGCAGAAAGCAAGAATGAAAAGGATAATAACCATAAATTTCACCAACAAGCTATGAAAGATGAATTGAAGGATGGATTAGATACCAATGTACATGGAGAGACAATAGACCACAACTTTGTGGACAATCATGAAGAGGAGAAACCAATCATTCTTATGACTAGTAATAGTTTTTGGGAAATTAATAATTGTTATGTTATATTTGTCTCACATGCAAACATATGTTTGGAAGGTAAAATGAAACCTTGCATGAAGCATCCATGGAGGAGGAAATAAAATGCATTAATCTTCCTTAATGAAAATTTTGGTGAAGTGTAAATGGATACCATAAAATTTTAGAGTCAAGCTACAATGGGGCCGTGTCTGTAGCGCAGGTGAGCGAGAGAGTGAGTTTCTTACTAAGACTGGGAAGATATGTATGCTGATCAAGAAAATGCCTTAGGGGTTGTATAATAAGGTATTGAGGAGAAAACAAAAAATTAGTTGGTTGTAATAGAATACATCGTCAAGGAGTGTGAATTTGTATAAAGAAAGTTATGTTAACTTAGATAATTGAAGACAACCAAAAAAACAAAAATAGAAAGTGGACGAGACTAAGTCGAAGCGAAATCTTAGCCTTGAAATAAATTTGGGTGGAGGTATTCATACTAACGTAAGTGGATAGCAACAAATTATAGTATGGCACCCTATAGGGTGTCAAGAAGCAGTAGTAATAGAAATACAAAACAACTAAGGAATGGACAACATCAAATCCTTGTTTGGATCCTCAAGGTCTCCACGATAAAAGGTACATGACCAAGAGGTCATAAAAAAATTCAACCTCGGGACTCTGATGTAGGAGAATAAGCCCCAAGTCTATCATTTTTCCTAAATTTACCGGGGTCTTGGAATTTATGAATTGGAGTGAATACCCTCAACTATAATTTTATATAAATTAGGGAAATCTCATGTAAGGAAAGTGCCCGAATTCTAGAATGAATCTAGGTTGTTAGAGAAATTTTGATGAGTTCGAATTATTATCCATGTGAAAAAATTTAAAAGAGACAGATAATAAAGCTAAGATATATTAGGAGTTCTAGAAAAGGGATAGATATAGGTTCTCGAGAGGGCTTTTAGTTATAACCTCCATGATTTAATTTAGATATTTTTATTAGTTAGGGATGTAGAGTACAATATTGTAATATTCGCAAAAGTATCCCATAAGAAAAGAGAGGAAATATCTAAAAGGGTTTACGGATTGAGAAGATAATATAGGAAGAGAAGAAATGTCTATAACTCTACAAAGTAAGGCACATTGTGTAGATCTAGTTTTAATAGAAAAAATGATATTTTCCTCCATCGTGGTGTACAATTTGATATATTTTGTATTTGAGTTCATGTTTGATTATGGGTTACTTAATCCTCTATGTATATCATACTTTTGTACTAATGTGAAGTTGAAAATAACTAGGTGGGTTTTCCCGTTATAACATGAGAGGAGCGAACAAGGATAGAGTTGTAGAAGAGAGCGTGATAGCCCTAATTTTTGTTAGGAATTTGTATTTAGACTAGATACTAGTTTGATGAATACTCTACTAAAGGGAGGAGAAATCATGGAGGTTATACCTGTAGAAGAACATTGGGTGAGAGAAACCAGTTGAGAAGTTGGAGTTCAAACCAATTTCAAAGGAGATAATCTTGGTGAGGTATTGTAGCAAAGTGAAATATTATTGTTACCTTCGAGGCTTGTTTGCAACTCATACTTGACCATAGAGAAAATCAAAGAGAAGGGTATACATATGACTATCAATGGTCATGACAAGGGTTCAAGTGAAAGCCACATGACGAGGGAGATGAATTTCATTTCTATGAACTATAGAAATGAAGCATCCTTGGAGATGAATATGATTTTGATGAGATACTTCAAGAGAGTCTCATAGATTATGTGTAGAGTTAAAACCAACATGAAGAATTAACGACAAAGGCATTAAATGAGGATAGAAAGTATTATGATTTTAAAATTGATATTCCATGTATGGATGCAAGGCACATGAATGATGAATATGTACAACCATATACATATCTAATGAATATGGAGGAAGATGAAGGATTTCCTTTTCAAATCAGTTAATAATAATAGAAATCAAATTATATTTTTAAGGGATATGAGACAACACTGCCTCATAAGGGAAATAAAACGTAGACCCATACTTAATCAATAAATGTAACCATGGGAGAGAAGTTGTAAGGACTTGTTAGTGAAAGAAGTGGCAACACGTTCACTTATGAGGATATCCAAACAAAGGATGAAGGACATGAATGGAATGCAATGTTGATTCAAATCAATGAGTTGATGTCAGAAGTAGTGTTAATCAATTTTTAGGATTGAGGAGGACTGCATAGATATTCAAAACAAGAAGAACGAGATGGATGGAAGACAGAAATGTCACCAAAAATATTAGAAATATGAAATGAAATATGAAATTGAAACTAATGCACAAGTGAAAACATACCAAAACTTTCTAAACATTTGTGAAGCGAAGAAATCAATCATTCTTATGATTGATAATATTTTTTTGGAAATTAATAATTGTTGTCGTATATTTGTTTCACGTGAAGACACACGTTTGGAACATGGAGGAAAACCTTGCATGAAGTAACCACATAGGAGGAACAAAAATTCCTTACATATCTTTAAGGAAATGCTTGGTGAAGTGGCAATAGATGCCATAAAATGCATTGGAGGTGAACTATTGTGTGGTGGCGTCAAAAACGCAATCGATGAAAGAGTAGGATTTATACTCAGATCAAGGAGATATGTATGTTAATGAAAAAAATTCCTTAGGAGAGACAAGCTAAGTTAAGGAAGATAAAAAATAACAATTACCTCACTATAAGAGCATACATTAGTAAGGAACATGGAGTGATACACAACAAGTTATGGAAACCTAGACAATTAAAGATAACAACAACAAATCAATAGCATGTGGAGGATATTGAGCTAAAGGGAAAATCTAGTGTTGGAAAAAATTTGGCTCAAGGTGTGCACACTAAGGTGAGTTTGCAACAACAAACCAATGAATGGGACCTTGGAACGTCTCAAGAAGCAGTAGTAGTAGGAGTACATAAAATCGAATCAAGTGTACAGTACCAAAACCAAGTTCGTGATCCTAAAGGATTCCAAAATCAAAGGTACATGACCAGGAGGTCATAAAATTTCTCAATCTGGGGAGTATAATGTATGAGTATAAGCCCCAAGTCTGTCATTTTTCATAGGTCCACAAGAGTATTGGAATTTTATAATGGGAGTAAAAGCCTTGGGCTATAATTTTATATAAATTAGGAAATTCTCATGTAAACAGAAGTTTCCTACTTCTGGAAGGAATATAGGTTTTTAGAGGAATTTTAATGAGTTGGACTTCTTGGCCATGTGGAAAAATGTAGAAGATACGAATAATTGAGGTTAGATATTTTGGGATTTCTAGAAGAAGGATAAATATAAGTATCTAAGAGGATTGTGAGTTACAACCTCCATGATGTAATTTATATATTTTACAGAGTTAAGGATGTAGAGTACAAGATAGTAAGAGGCCTGAAAGTAGCCTAGAATAAAAGAGAGTAAATATCTAAGAGAGGCTAAGGAAAGATAAGGTCTTAGAGGAAGAGAGGAGAAGACCATAACTATGTAAATTAGGACATATTTTATACATCCCTTTTAATATAAACTTTGATATTATCCTACATCGTGGTGTATGTTTCATCTATATGCATATCTAAGTTCATGTTTGGATACCGGTTACTGAACACGAGAGGAGTGAATAAGGCCAGAGTTGTAGAAGAGAGCATGAAAACCCTAAGTAGTGTCAAACTTATGTATTGAGACTAGTTTTATCACTATTGAACAAAGTGTTTTCATTTATTAGCATAGGATATTGTTGACCATAGTGTGTCCATTGATCTCAACTAAATTATTGTGATTAGTAATTTAGCGAGTTGTTGGGTCCCTCATTTTTTAAATGGTAAGTTTTGGCGAGAAGCTGATGGAGGTAAAAGGAGAAAGTGAAATCCAAAAAGAGGTCGCTCTTGAATGGTTAATTTTGGTAAAAAACTAGCAATGGAAAGGAAAGCACGACATGCAACAAAGTTACCTAGAATTTCGGAAAAAAAAAAGTGAGCATGGAAACAAGTTGAAAACATCAATAAAACATGAAATGAGTAACGATTGATCCTATGAAATCATATCTAATTTGGCCCATATCAATAGGAAAAACTATAAAAGTAACATAAAGGTAAAGGAGAATAAAAATAACATAGAAAAGGCATGAAATACTACTAGATTTTAGTCTCACACTACAAATTCCTTTATGTTCTAGTTGATAATGCATAGTCATTGATATCTAATTTATTGGATTGTAATATTATTAATGAGTTATATGCTCAATATTTTAACAAAATAATTTACTCTCTTTTTATATAATATAACACGATCTATTACAAGAGAATTATGTGTGTTTTGCATGTGTTTGGATCCATTAAAAAAAAAAAAACTCGAAGTGTCTGCATAATATTTTAAACATTTTTTGATTCATTGGAATTAATAATGGGTTATGTGATTGATAATTCCTTTCTCCTTCATCTGAAAAATTCCTTTTATATTCCAAATTCTCAAAAGTACCTCGGGTGATGGTTTGTTCCCTTGAAAAATATTGAAAATAGTGGTTCTAATCTAGACTACGATGAAAATATATATTGGAAACCTTAGGCAGAACCCTAGGTCTGTATAGGATTTTTTGGCCAACAAATCGTTACATTACTAGGACTTAAAATATAGTTTTGATTTTAGATAATGGTGACTAGGATCCTCAAGATAAGCATTCGAGAATGGTGGAAAGAGAAGTGTGATTCTTTTATTTATGATTAGGCATAACTAGAACAAAATATTTTGGATTGGGTTCATCACAATATCATTTTCACTAAACCCTCCTCTCAGTAATACAAAAAATAAAAATGGGCTAATTTCCTTCAGAAATATTTTTGGTTGAGAAGGTTATTATATTTTCTATGAGATTAGAGCATTGGTCAGCTTTATAAAAAACAAGACTACAACACAACTAGCCACGTTACATTTCTTGGATCGTGATCTTACCAAAGCCATCAATTTATGGGTAGAAGTTACTTTGTAAGGATACATCATTTATTTTATTGCAAAGAACCACCAATGATTTTCTGAAGTGGAAGTGGTATTCATATTTGGACTAATAGGGTGGTTGCTAAAAGATATCCCTTTGTGGATTAAGGTTTTACTAATGGAGGAAAGGATGTTACCGTTTCCTCCACTAGTATGCCAGCGTAGAACCATCATAATAAGGGGGTCTTGGGCAAGATGAGGACTAGTTATAGAAGTTGAGAAAGAAGCTATGATGGATGCGGAAAAGAGGTGGAATGTGTAATATTTCAAGGAAATGAGACGGGAACATATATCTGAAGAGTGGAGATAAGTGAATTTTCAAGAGATGAGGTGAATACAAATATAGTTGAAGAAGATAGAGGAAGTCCTAGCCAACCCAATGTTGTGGGAAGAAGGATTATTTGGAGATGTGAGCTCTAGTTAAAGAAGGCGAGCCAGAGAAAATGAATAAGGAGAGAAACATTACCGTGATGATGAACACCAGAAATCAGATTAAACCTAGACTCCATAAATGAATATTGGGGCTAATGATATAGTGACCCATGTGGATGAGGAGGTGAATTTCTTGATGTGAAGATTGTTCTATGAGGTAAACCCTTCCTTAGAAATCAATGTATCAAAAAGCATAAAATTGCAATTTTCTACTTTATCCCTTCCCCTAGTACTATTTCATAATTTGATAAGGTCCCTTCCTAAACTCATTAAAACATTGAAGTTTTGTAAGGAAAATAGAGGTAACAGTTCATATAGTAGTGGTCAACAAAAATTGGTTAATATTCTAAAACATATTTCGTAAGGATTTTTTTGGTCTCTTCTAATTTTATTCCAATAGATGGTAATGTGGTTGGTTCATTCACTTGATACCCTAATTTCTATGGCTGCAATGATGAAGACATAGAGAAACCTTGGTATTTGAGTGAGTCCATATGGAGGTCTAGAGGGAATTGAGATATGAACAAGCTAGTTGAATTTCAAACCACTCTAAGTCATCGAGATCTTAAGTGGTGCACTAAAGTCACTTCCAATATTTATAATCTAACTCTACATACATTAAGGTAGGATTTTATCAAATATTTTAAATTACTTAAGACAAAGTAGTAGGGTCTCACAAAATTACAAGATATTAAATAGAGAGAAAGGGAGTTTGCATGTGAGTGTATGCAATGATTTAAGGATTCTATGGGAAATATACCTCATGCCATTCATCCATATTATCAAAAGGAATTGTTTATACAAGCTTTCATGCTATTATCCAATATACCCTTAACGCAACAAAATGTAAATTCCTTTCAAGAAGCTTTGGAGTAGGAAATGAAGATTGAAAGGATGGTGGGATATCTTGGTCACATTAGTCTTCAATATAATTATGGTGATCTTACTTTAAGTGATCCCCAAAATTTTATTGTTGTTATGACTGAAATATTGAAGGAAATTAACACTACAAAACCTTCTCATCTATAAGTGTGGTACATTTTCTGCTACATAGAGGGACATTATGTCACCAAGTATTTGAGGCTATGGGGTGTTGGACCCTCCAATGTTTTGTTAAGACCCCCTCCTCCTCATGTAGGGCCTTAAGGAGGAGTTTCAAAAGTGTCAACGAGTTATAGTTTTCAAAGACATACCCAGTATCATGCATTTCCGAGCTAATAAGGTACATACTCCAATGTGTATTATGAGATATGTCATTCTTATGGTCACTTGCCTCGGTTCTGTGCTATAGTACATAAGTACTCTAATGTACCTAACTCTATTTTCTGTGGGTTTTGTGTATCTCCCACACATAATACTAACTAGCACAGAACCTTAGAAACTTTTTTTGATTGATTAGATCACACCGTCTTCCAGGTAAATATTTATTCTTGTGGAAGAGGAGTTGAAGGATACATAAGAGAAAGGAAAAGGGGAATAGGTATGGTTAGATGTTATAACTGTGACCAAGAGAGCCATCTATGCTAAGATTTTTCATTACCAAGGAGTTCTTGGTATTCAAATTTTTGGGTCAATTCCCATGCTACAAAATATTTTCTAGGACTAATTGCTCGATGAGAGGAGTGCAACTCCCAAAGGGGACATAATATAGTTAATGCGTAGTCCTGGGAGCTAGAAAAATTCCAACATATTAACATTAATATTGTTACCATAGGGGGTAAGTGGACTGTAGCTGATAAAGATACTCTTGAACAATCGGTTATTAAAAAATTTTGATCTCTAAAAGGAAATTATGATCCCCATAAGCAAAAGAAGTATTATAAGGATGTTGCCGAAATTTTTAAGCAACTAATTTCTTCCTACAATCCTAAAATCAGAGACTAGGAGAAGAGACAAGAAAATATCCATCAGTTCTTCCAAGACACATTGTAATCTATTTGGCATGGTTCAAGTTGTTTTTGGGTATGTTAGGTGATGAGTAGTTGTCTAACCATTTGTGGAAGAAATTAAAAATCATTGTGAAAGATGAGGATCTCTCCAAAAATACCATTTCTATAAATTCAATGGAGTGGCATAATAGGAGAGTTTGACACAATAAATGGAAAACTAGGAGAGAGTTCCCAATTGATGACCAAATTGAGGGATAGAAAATCGAAGACACTATGTTAGAATTGGGCTCTGATGATAATATTTTTCTCAAAAATAGTTGGGAGGAACTCAGAAGACCTAAGCTGGTATTCGCTCTAATTCGGTTGTGGATTGATAGCCAGTATTATATTTTACCTTTTGTTTAATTGTAAGACGTGGAAGTGGATGTTGCCAATGTGGAGACTTGTGTTGATATTGAATTCATTAATATTATTAGAGATAAATATCTATATCCAACACTATTTGGAGTTGAATGGGATTTCAAGAACTATGCCATCATCGATCTAAAAATAGAAACTATAACTTTTGAGGTAGATGGAGTCATGGTTATTTAACTTTTGGATCCTTATTAGAGTCCTAGGTACATTGAGCCTATTTATGACATAGAAGATACCAATATTATAGGTAAAATATACAAATTGACTATAGGGAAGATTAAGGATTATATTAATCCTACAACAGATGGGTCCCTTAGCTGGTGAAGTGTACAAAACATTGAATCTAGTTCAAATATTGCACTGAAAGAATGGAAATAGGGAGACCATGAATTAAATTCTAAGAGAGGCATGATTGTTTGATCTGCAATATGGATTGGAACAAAGGTAATAAATTATCCTATATCTGATAATATTTCTCTTTTATATGCTTTTTCCCAAGATATTGAATGTATTTTTCTAGAGAAAAAAATATTTCCCCTTATAGATGTTGCATTATAAGCTACCCCTACCCGGTAGTGGGTTGATCGCCAAAACCATATTTCTTCTTCGGTAGTGGTCAAGTATGCTATATTATTTATATTTGCTGAAGAAGGTATTCCATAGTATTTCCTTGTATCAAGGTCATGCTAGTGCCACGAAAACTTTTCGAGAATGTACTGTAGAATGGGAAAAGAACAAGGTACCTATTGAATTGCGAATACATCATTTTCTTCATACTCTGGGGCCTATTTTTATGCATACTGAGCACAAGATGTGAGATTCTATACAAGAGATTACCAATGTGATGGGATGGTTACATGATGATGTTGGGAAGAATTTTCAAATTTTTTATAAGAAATTATAAATATTTAGATTAGGAAGTGAGTTTTGATCTTTATAAATAACATAGAGAAGTTATCTTCTAATGTAAATATAGTTTTCAACTTCCCTTATGTTGTGGAGAATGGGAAATGATTCACAATTTGTAACTTTTGGTTGTCATAGTCCTTTCGTTTTGGGAAACAATTAAAACTAGTGTTTGGGTAAAAGAGGAGAGGAGAAGCTCTCCAGTGAGATAAAGAGCACGAAGGGGGAGAGAGGAGGAGCCTAGAGGAACCCGTTGTTTTTTGGGTATATATATAGTTAGTTAGTTAGTTAGTATTAATAATAGTATTATTGATATTATTATTAATGATATATATTACTATTTTTAATAATATTAATTATTGATTTTTCATGAATAGTTAATAATAATTAAATTTAGGAATATTAAAATTTTATAACATTAAAGAGATAAAATTATTGTCAAGATTTTATGTGGCATTGTAAATAGGGAAAAAGAAAATTTAAACTCAAAATTGTTATCAATTTTTTGTTAATTAATGTTTTTAAAAGATGTTTTTGAAATAGACTCTAGTAATGTCTCTTTTTTAGTCTTATATCCAAAAATCAGCAAAAATTTTGTCATTTTATATGAGTATAAGATAACACAAATCAAACAAATAGGAATTTGAGAGTGGAACGTTTCAAACAAGTAAATTATTTATCCATAACAAAAAAATATAAAACATTAAAATTAAAAGTAGAATTAGTATATTGTGTTCCATGCATATTTATAAAAATGAATACTATTAAGTTAAAAAAAATAATAAATAATAAAAATAATAATACTTAGAACAGTGAAAAATTAATATTAGTGTCATTGATTTAAACATTAATTTGGAACTATATTCTAAAAATCAAATAAATTTAATCAAAAAATTTTAACTTACGTTAAAAAAATATATATTTATAAATATTTAAAAAAACAAAAACATTTTGAATTTTTTTTTTTAGCAAATCTATTTTTGAAAATTCATAACATATTTAAACATAATATCCAAAATCATTTCTATTATATGAGAAAAAAAAATACGCTGATGCACACAAATTTTTCCTCCTATTTATTATAACTTATTTTCTCTTCATTTCTTTCATCTACTACTAACAATTCACGATATTTACAAACTCTCAAGGTGGGAAAATAACGTGATTCTGATTATAAAGTCATTTTGAAACCTTATATATGGATTAGTTATAATTATTTCATTGGTTATAATAATTATATATGTGTTATAATTATTTCATTTGGGAACATTCTTCCTCTTCCTATAAATCATTTGAGTGCTCTATGCATTTTTGATGCACTGTTGGAAAATTCGTTGATGAAAATGATAGTTAAATAATTCTTAGCTCCAACACCAGTGCACACTAATCATTCATTATGGGAACCGTTCATATGAGATTTTTCTTACCGCGTTTCTTGGTGAATCATTAAAATCTAGCTTGTCTTTAGGCGAGATTTCGATGTGCAACTCCAATTACCAATGGCTTGGAAAAATGTACTAATAAATTTTATGTATTTTGTTTATTATTATTTTTTATTATTTTATATAGAAATAAAAAACTAAAATGGAAGATAAGTATTTATATAAAAGAAAGATTTAATGAAATTTTGAAATTATTTGAAAATTTATAAGTAAATTGTATTATAATTTTTTAAAGAAGTATGTTCTCAAATTTTTCCTCTATTAAATTATATATAGTCAAATTTTTAATATGGAATTTTGGTTGGAATCCAAATTTATTAATTTTTTTGTAAGTTCGATAGTATCTTTTTTTTTTCACTCTTTCTTTTTTTTTAGCTCCATTTTCATCAACATGTCTAGATACATCATTTTGATTGGAGAAGGAAATTGAATCTGTAATAAGTGCTATAACAGCTCACCTCATCACCGTTTAACCAAAACCTCACAAACCAAATTTAATAATTATAATATAAAATACACACTCAATTTTAATTAGCTTTAATTAACCGTTATTACATATTGATTCTCACATCAATATTGAGTAATCGAATACATAAATGATCCAATTCACGTGAATCACATACAGTTTTGTATACGAATTCTCTTTAACTCATTTGTATACGAAATCGTCCGGCAGTACGTTGGTGGGGTTGTATAGAGCCCCGTGGATACAAATCTCGTCAAAGACTCTGTAGCTGAGGTTAATATAACTTATCCGCAAGTGGATCCTCTTCGTTCTCAGATCCCACTACACTTATTTAAAATTAGAAGAAATTGTGAGTGGCAGTGTTGGTTGGTGGGGTCAGGGTGTAGAAATCTTGGAAGGACTATTGATAGAAAGATAACAAAAAAAATAGATCTTTTGCTTTCGGATCTTTTGTTTTTTCCCATTCAACCAGCGTACTTGTGTGGAAATTATTATTTGTAAATTCAGATCTTTCCCTTTCTCGAAGCGAAAAAGCCTATACATGTAGGAAACTACAATGAACCTTTTCTTCTTCCCCTATGTTGAGGAAACCCCATTCACACTGCAAATATTGGTAAACTTGTATTATGTAATATATGTATAATAATTTAATAAATAATATTTGTATATTTTAAAAAATGGCAATTTATAATTTTATTAAGAAGTTTTGTCATCCAATTTTAACATATTTTATTTTTAAATTTAAATAAAAAAATAAAAAACATTTTTCTGATTAATTAGATTATTAAGATTTGATAGACATTTTAAATTAACTAATGTGATCCAAAGTAAAAGTTATGAAAATCTCGGGATGAAAGGGGTTTCACATATTTAAGATTTCTATTTTATAATGATAATAAATTAATTTTCACATCAAAATAAGTGAATCGTATTTCTTTTTTAAATTATAAAATAATAGAATTAGAAAATCAAATACCGTCATGAGCGGCACTAAGATATAAAGACAAATTACTCAGGGTAGTGCACGGACGTGATGCCTTGGCCGTATAACTATCCAAAAATTAACCAGAATTTTGACTTTTCTACATATAATAAGGGGAAATTCTGTCGCCATAATAAGAAGTAACAAAGAAAAATATCAAAGCTAGAAAGAAGAATGACAACTACATGTCATAGAAAAGTAATCATTCGTATTGTTTATTAGCGTCGCTGATTTTAGTGTTATGTCAAGTACTTTGGATTATATTTTGAGTATCATGAATCGTATTGCTTATTGTTATTGATTTAAGTGTTAGGTCAAGTACCTAAGATTATATTTTGAGAATCATGAATCGATCGACTTGCACATAAATAAGCCCATAGAAAGAGGAATGACAATTAAAGGAATGCTGTAGAAAAGTAGATATTTGTATGGTTTATTAGTGTTGTTGACTGAAAATCATGAATTAATGGACTTGGACATAAAACAGATATATAGAAAGAAGAATGACAACGACAAGAATGCCATGAAAAGTAATTATTCATATTGTTTATTACAGTTGTAGTTATGATTATATTATATTTTGAGAATATTTTTAACCGGTATATGTTTTACAATGTTCAAACATTCTAAAACATGAAGGTGTTATATATTGCACAATTGTTTTTTTTTTTTCTTTCTTTTACTCTATTTATTCGTCCTTTCATTATTTCATTCAATCTTCATTTCATCATTTTATTTTTCCTTATTTTTTTTTCTCTCTTCCCTTATGTCTCCCTCATATATTGAGCTCTTTCTCCGCTTAAATAAGCCACCTCCTTGCTCTTTCTATCCCTGGCCCACCACACCCTCACTCTCTCTTTCCATATTCCGTTTTTTCTCTCTCTTCCTATGTTTCCCTCCTCTATCTCCCCTTTTATGTATCTCTTTCTTTCTCTCTCTGTCTCTCCCCTTATGACTCCCTGTTTCTATCTCTCTCCCTCTTTTCCTATTTTCACCTCTCTTTCTCTCTTTCTCTCTCTTTCTCTCTCTCTCTCTCTCTCTCTCTCTCTCCAACCTCTATCTCTCCATCCCATTTCCCCTCTTCATTCTTTTCTCACTCCCCGTCCCTCTCTCTTTCAGCTTATGTCCCATTCTACATCTCTCTCTCATTTTCTAATACCCACCTCTCTCTCCATAACACTCCCACTCCCTTCTTTATATTTCCTTGTATCCATTTCTCTCCCTTTCCGACCCATTTTTCCCTCCTCGCTTTCCATCTCTCTCTCTCTCTCTCTCTCTCTCTCTCTCTCTCTCTCTTTGAATCTCTTCCTTCACCCACATCTCTCTCTCTCTCTCTCTCTCTCTCTCTCTCTCTTTGAATCTCTTCCTTCACCCACATCTCTCTCTCTCTCCCTTACCCCCATCCATTATCTCTCTTTTTCCTCATTCCCCCATCTCTATCTCCCCCCTTGTATGTCTCCCTCTTGTATCCCTCTCTTTCTCTCTCCTTCTTTGATGTAGGAGCATAAGCCCCAAGTATATCATTTTTCCTAGACCTAAGGGGTCCTTGCAATTTCTTAAATGGAGTGAACTCCTTCAGCTATAATTTTGTATAAATTAGATTCTCATGTAAAGGAAAGTGTTCTATTTCAAGAAGGAATTTAGGTTCTTAGAGGAATTTTGAAGATTTGGCATTCTTGGCCATGTGGAAAAATATAAAGGAGCCAAATAATTGGGCTGTGATATTTTGGGACCTCTAAAAGAAGGATAAATGTCGGTTTTTGAGAGAACTGGTATGCATTGGTAAGAGGCCCAAAAATGGCCCAAAAGAAAAGAGAGTAAATACCCAAGAGAGGTTAATGACACAGAAGCTATGAGAGGAACAAAGGAGAGGACTATTATTGCGTAAATTAGGCCATATTGCATACAACAAGAATGAGAAGCATGACAAGCATAAATTTCACCAAAAATCTATCAAATATGAAGTGAAGGATGAGTTAGAAATGGATGCACATGGAGGTATAATAGACCACAACTTTTTCGACCATCATGAACAGGAGAAACCAATCATTCTTATTACTAGTAATATTTTTTTTGGAAATTAATAATTTCTATGGTATATTTGTTTCACAAGAAAAAAAATGTCTGGAAGATCAAATGAAACCTTGAATGAAGCATCCATGCATGAGGAAATAAAATTACTTAAAATTCATTAATGAAATGCTTGGTGAAGTGGTAATGGATGCCATAAAATATTTTAGAGCCGAGCTACAACGGGGAAGTGTCAGCAACGTAGGTGAGCGAGAGAGTAATTTGCTTACTAAGACTCGGACGATATGTATATTGATGAAGAAAATTCCTTAGGACAGGTATAATAAGGTAATCAGAAAAAAAATTTAAAAAAAAAAAAATAAATAAATAAAAAAAAAAAAAAAAAAAAATCATTTATTTTTAAGGGAATACATCATGAAGGAATGTGAAGTGATATAAAAAAGTGATGGAAAATTGGATGATAAAACAAAAAAAAAACAATAGAAAGTCGATGAGACTAAGTTGAAGGGAAATCTTAGCCTTGGAATAAATATGGGTGAGGGTGTTCACAATAAGGCAAGTGGATAACAACAAACTAAAGTATGGGACCCTAGAAGGTATCAAGACGTAGTAGTAATAGTACTACAAAAAAACTAAGGAAGTGGACAACACCAAATCCGTGTTTGGATCCTCAAGGATTCCACAATCAAAGGAACATGACCAAGAGGTCATAACATTTTTCAACCTAGGGACTCTGATGCAGGATCATAAGGCCCAAGTCTATCATTTTTCCTAAACCTACGGGGTCCTTGGAATTTATGAATGGGATTGAACACCCTCAGTTATAATTTTATATAAATTAGGTAATTCTCATGTAAAGTAAAGTGTCCTAGTTCTAGAAGGAATATAGGTTTTTAGAAGAATTTTGATGATTTTGTATTCTCATCCATGTGGAATAATGTAAAAGAGACAAATAATTGAGCTAATATATTTTCAAACTTCTTGAAAAGGGATAGATATAGGTTCTCGAAAGTATTTTTAGTTATAGCCTCCACGATGTAATTCAGATATTTTTCTTAATTAAGGGTGTAGATTACAAGTTGGTAAGAGGCCCAAAAGTAGCCCAAAAGAAGAGAGAGGAAGTAGCTACAAGATTCTACAGACTAAGAAGATAATAGATCAAAAGAGGAAATGGCTATAACTATAAAAATTAGGTCATATTGTATAGATCTATTTTTAATAAAAACAATGATATTATCCTCCATCGTGGTGTACGATTTGAACTCTTTTGTATCTAAGTTCATGTTTGATTATGGGTTACTTAATCATCTATATTTTTCATGTGTATTAATGTCTAGTTGAATATAACTAGGTTGGTTTTCTAGTTATAACATGAGAGGAACAAACAAGGATAGAGTTGTAGAAGAGAGCATGACAACCCTAAGTTGTGTTAGGAATTTGTATTTAGACTAGGTACTACTGTGATGAAGACTCTACTAAAGGGACGATAAATCATGGAGGTTACCCTTGAAGAGGAAGTCTAGGTGAGAGATACTAGTTGAGAAGTTGGAGTTCAATCCAAGTTCAAAGGAGATAATATTAGTGAGGTATTATAGAAAAGTGAAATACATTTGTTACATTAGAGCCTTGTCCACATCTCATAGTTGAGCAAGGAGAAGCTCATAGAGAACGATAGAGAGATGATTATCAATGATCATGACAAGGGTTCAAATGAAAGTCACATGACGAGGGAGAGGAAGTTCATTGTTATGAACTAGAGAAAGGAAGTATCCTTGGAGATGAATATGATGTTGATGAGATACTTCAATAAAGTCTCATACATTATGTGCAGAGTGAAAATCAACATGAAGAATTAATGACAAACACATTAGAAGAGGCTATAAATCCTTACGATTGTAAAATTCATATTCCGTGTATGGGTGCAGGGAACATGAATGATGAACATGTATAACCATATACAATTGCAATGAATATGGAGGAATATGAAGGAGTTTCATTTCAAAGCATTGAAGAAGAATAAAAATAAAATTATGGTTTTAACGGAGATGAGGAAACATTACCTCATAGGGGAAATCAAAGGGAGACCTATACCTAATCAATAAATGTAACCATGGGAGAGAATTTGCAAGGAATTGTTAGCGAGGAAAGTGGTATCAAGTTGGATTATGAATATATACAAACCAAGGATGAAGTAGATGAAGGGAAATTTTTCAATGAAATGTTTATTTAAATCAAGGAGGTGATTTTAGAAGGAATTCCAGTCAATTTGAGGGTAGAGGAGGACTACATAGAGTTTGCATACAAGAGGAACGAGATGGAGGGAAGCTATAAATGTCACCAGAAAGATGAGAAATATGAAGTGAAGGATGAAATGGAAACTAATGCAAATTGAGGGAAAGCAAACCAACACTTTGTAAGCATCTGTGAAGAGGATAAATCAATCATTATGACTGGTAATAATTTTTTCGAAATTAATAATTGTTGTGGTATATTTTTTTTAAATGAAGACACGTGTTTGGAAGATGGAAGAAAACCTTGCATGAATTAGCCACGAACGAGAAAAAAATGCTAGGTGAAGTTGCAATAGTTGCCATAAAATATTTTGGAGGCGAACTATTTCTGGTGGAAGAAGATTACTAGTTCGTATGAACTCTTCCTTTTTCGCTCATGTTATCTGTGGATATAAAAACATATTTTGGAGGAAAAATGATTCTGTCTCAAACTTATTTGAATATAGTGCATAACAGTGGAGCCCGAAAAATAATTTTTATTCGAGTTATAGGAGAAAGTAATCATAAATTCTCTCATATAGGTGATGTAATCATTTCTATAATTAAAGAATAAATACATAGCATGCCTCTAGAAAAATTGGAAGTAGTTAGAGTCGTAGTTATAAAAATCTATAAATAATTTGAATGTGACAATGGCAACACAGTCGATGAAAGAGTAAGATGCATACTGAGCTCATGTAGATATATATGTTAATGAAAAAATTTCTTTATGAGAGGCATGCTAAGGTAATTATGAAAAAAAATAAAAATACTTTGCTATAAGATAATACATTAGTAAGGAACATGAAGTGCTACACAACAAGTTGAGGTGAGATATTTTGGGACTTCTAGAAGAGGGATAGATATAGGTTTCCTAGAGGATTGTGAGTTACAATCTCCATGATGTAATTTCTATACTTTACATAATTAAGGGTGTAAAGTACAAGCTAGTAAGAGGCCTAAAAGTAGCCCAGATGAAAAGAGAGTAAACATCTAAGAGAGGCTAAGGAGAAACAAGGTCTTAGAGGAAGAGAAGAGATGACCATAACTATGTAAATTAAGTCGTATTTTATAGATCCATTTCTAAGAGAAACTTTGATATTATCCTCTATCGTGGTGTAGTTTTATCTCTATGCATATCTAAGGTCATGTTTGGATATAGGTTACTAAATCCTTTGTGTCTATAATGCTTGTGTATTACTGTCTAGTGGAATATAACCAAGTGGAATTTCTAGTTGTAACATGAGAGGAGTGAATAAGGCTAGAGTTGCAGAAGAGAGCATGAGAGTATTGAGTATTGTCAAAATTGTGTATTGAGGCTAGGTTTATCCCTATTGAACAAATGTTGTCATTGATTGACATAGGATATTGTTGATCATAGTGTGGCCATTTATGTCAACGAAATTATCAAGATCACTAATTCAACTAGTTTTTGGGTCCTTCAATTTTGAAATGGTAATTTTTGGCCACAAGGTGATGTAGGAAAAAGGAGAAAGTGGAATTCAAAAATAAGTTACTCTTTAGTGGTTAATTTTTTCAGAAACTAGCAATGGAATAAACTGACAACTCAAACTGACCATAAACTAACAACTCGAAATGTCCCTAAGGGCTATAAGACACTAAGGGTCCAAAGGACCATCCCAAGTGACAAAACCATAACCTGGGGCTCCATTTCACACAACTTAACCTCCAACCACACGCATGACAAGGCTTCCATCCGGTGGAAGGCCTCCAACAACACTCACAAGTGTGCCTGAGTGTAATTGCGACCCAAATTGTCCATTTCAAAGGATGTGGTCCCAAGATCAGAGCCTCAATTCCAAGTTAGCCTCTAGATCACTACTCAGAACTTTGTGATAATTCTAATAATAATTAATGACATGAAAACAAGGCTAAAAATACAAAATTGAATGAAAAACTTGACTTATTTTGCCTAGAACATAAAAAAAAAAAAGTCTTCAAACACATGGAAAACATTTAAGCTACAAATCATGGCTGCACATTTGATCATAAAATTTTGAGATTCATCTGAGATTCACCGAGAAATCCCTATGCCCTCTTCACATATATGAAATGACACTTATTAGTCCATACTTTCATCAACTGAACATTAGCTAAACTATTATTGACAAGAGTCATAAAAGATACACATCATATAAACAACATATAACCAAAAAATAACCAACATATAAACCATGGAAACTCATCCATAATATCACCAACATAATCTCTACCAATATACATGAATCAAAATAGAATAATAACTCTTATTAAAATATGAAAATACCAACCAAGATAGGGACTTCCACGTGCCACCCGACCATATATTGGGATGAACCAAACCTCTGTTTCGGCCAATCACCTCCATGCCATATTCCAAACATGAATATGGAATCTCATGGAACAACAAAAAAAAACCAAAACAAAGCTTCCAAAGGCCAAACCACCTCAACTATCAATTAGTAATGTTGAGATTCAACAAGAAGATTCAACACCCATGCCTAGTGCATTAAGCACTTGGTTGCATTAAGCATACAAACTAGGGTGGGGCCTACAGTGTTATTTTGGGTGCATGTCTATTTTTATTATCCCTTAATTTAGATGCACATTAAACTGTACTCTATTCTAAATGTGGAATTGAATGAATTAACTGAAAGTGGAAAACTCAGTTAGCTAGTGGATTTCGAGTTAGAGGTTATTTTGTGGGACATGCAGAGTAATTCTAGTTATAACAGAGTTCGAAGTGTAGTGGTGCATTAATTAATGCAAGTTGTAAATAGTTTAACTCAATTAATTGAGTTAAACTCAGGTTTACTAGTTGTAACTGAAGATACAAGTAGTGAGAGATCAAGTGAGTTAAATATTAATTAATTCACATGCAGTGATATCACATGCAACTGAAGATTTACTATTATTCGTTGCATGCATGTCAGATACAGTGGAGACCTAGTTGAGTTCTAGGTGAAAGGGAAGCTGATTATCAGTTGTGACATTATTGGCTTGCACACATTCAACCAACCACCCATTGGAATGGCCATGATACTTGCGCAGTCAAGGCATGCTAGAATTCCTATCTTTTTGGGATCTTAACCATCGGGGATTGTGGAAAAAAGACGGGCTATCAGGCGATTGAAAATTGCCTAAGTATTGGTCAGTTTTATGTGAGGACAGTGTCAGACAAATAGTTGAAAGTTGGAGGCTCTTGTGAGAAGAGAAAGACATTTTGTTTGTTTCATGATCCATGCTTAATATATAATAAAATATAATGGGGGTTTTAGTTGTAAGCTTTCCTCGGGAAATTAGATGTGTTGTGTGTGATTTGATTCTTATTCATGTTCATGTGATTAGCGATTGTGTTTTTAATTCCATAAAATATTTGTAGAATAGATTCAGTATTTAACTTTAGTACATTTTTAGATTGGGTGAATCGAAGATATACATGCTTTTTGTATAATTTCTACATGGTATCAGAGAAGAGGAAATTGCAGAAGTGAAGCAGGAATTGATTTTGTGACTGGATAGAATTTGAAATTTCACAAATACTTTCTTGGTGCTACAACTGATTGAAGATCGAAATGGATTTCAATGGATTGAGGTTAGAGTATACACTCGAGGGCAGCTCGAACTATACTTCTTGGAAGGACAGGATGGAGGTAGTACTCGAAGACAATGCCCTGAAGGAATTGGTTGGAAATGACATTCATAAACCCACTGTGACAGATGCTGCAAATGTTGATGCATGGCAAAAGAAAGTGGCAAAGGTGAGGAGGATCCTGTTGGAGGGAGTACGATACCACATTTTCTCAAGCATCCATGGGAAAGCCACACCATATGCAATGTGTAAGGCTTTGACGGATCTATTCCAAAGAAGCAACGACCATAGGAAATCGGTGCTCAAAGATAAACTCAGGAAGATCAAGATGGAAAAGGGTGAAACCATTCAAAAATATCTCACGAAGTTTGTCCAATGTCGAGATGAAATGGGGAGTGTGGGAATAACAGTATCTGATGATGATTTGGTGAGTTTAGCTCTCCTATGACTTCCTAAGAGTTGGCACAGTTATGAAGACTCTGTCAACGAACAAGAAAAAATTCCAGATTGGGAATGACTGTGATCGGATTTGGTGCAGGAGGAGATCGAAGGGAACAACAAAGATGACTCTTCATCTAAGCATGAGGATGAAGAGGATTGTGCTTTGGGTGCCAAGGAAAATAAGGGGAAGGGGAAGAAATTCCATTCTTAATCTGAGTCCAAATGCAAGAAGAAGGACATGTCCAAGGGGAAGTGTTTTCACTGTCACGAACAAGGGAATTTTGCTACTAACTATCCACAAAAGAAGAAGAACAAGAATGTTGTTATTTCTGTAGCTGGTGAGGCCCTTGCCTCACAATTCAAGCTTGACTTCTCATTTATCGCATGCATGGTGTCAAGTGCATTGGGATCGGTGTCGTATTTGGATAGTGGCACTTCCTTTCACATGACATGAGATAAGGAAATTTTCAATGACATGGAGGAGAAAGATCTCCATATGCATATTGAAATGGGCGACAATGGACACTATAGTGCTATCGGGATTGGTATGATTACTTTTCAGAGGGAGTCAGGTAAACCATTTGAATTAAAATATGTAATGCATGTACCAGTTTTGAAGAGAAATTTGGTCTCAGTCACAATGTTGGAGGAAAAAGGCTATGATGTTGTTTTTAGTAATGAAAAATATTTCCTGCGACATAAAACAATGGGTCAAGCCAAGAGGATAGGGATTCGAGTCAAGAATATCTACAAGATGATGGTAGATGGATGCGCTATAATTATGGGCAAGGTAGACAAAGTGGTGAGCCGGGATGAGGGAAAATTATGGCACAAGCAATTGGGCCATCTTCACCATGGAGCCTTGAAAGTCATGCAAAAAATTTCTACTGGACTTCCAATGGGTACACTTGCTCAGTTAGATCCTTGCAAGCAGTGCACCATGGGGAAGTATGTAAATTCCACCTTTCATGAGAAGGAGAACCGAGCTTTGGGGATCCTTGAGAGAGTTCACACAGATGTGTGTGGACCATTATCTGTTGCGTCAATAGAAAAACATAAGTACTATGCAATCTTTACTAATGAATTTTATCATAAGTGATGGATCTTATTGATGCAGAAGAAAGATCAAACATTCTCTAAGTTCTGTGATTTTAAGGCTTTGGTTGAGAAAGAGTCGGGGAAGCAAGTGAAGGCTCTTAGGAGAGATAATGGTGGATAATACATCTCTAACGAATTCAAGAAATTCTGCAGCAAAGAAGGAATTCAAAGATAACTCATATCACCTCATAACCCACATCAAAATGGGGTCGCAGGGAGGAAGAACAGAACAATAGTGGGTGTAGCACAAGTGATGTTCCATGGTCAGGGCCTACCAATGCATTTGTGGGCGAAAGCATGCAACACTATGGCTTATGTGCAAAGCCATTGTCCTCATAGCGTACATGGCATGAGTACACCTGAAGAGGCTTTCACTCGTAAGAAACCTGATGTTTCACAATTTAATATTTTTGGCTCATCTATTTATGTGCATGTGACCAAGGATGCCACGAAGAAGCTGGAACCGACAGCTGAGATTGGATTTTTGTAGGGTACATAGAAACACCCCATAGATATCATGTGTATTTTCCAAATAGCAGAATGATTGTTGTGTGATGGGAATTAAAACTTGATGAGGGGAAAGCCATGCTGTTTTCCCTTGAGAGGGAGCTAGACTTGCATGTAGAGGAGGAACTGTTGGTTCCCAAGGATTAGACTCAAGATGTAGATCAACCACATGCAGAGGATCATGGAGTGGAGGAAGCCACTCATGCAGAGCCATCCATCAGATATGGCAGAAGGCGTACCAAGGAAGCTGATAGGCTGAGACTTGATGTTGCACAGAATGTAGGAGCCCCTACTTCACAGCGCAGACAAAGACAATCTCTTGACTGATTTACTGGATACATGGCTCTTATGAGAAAATGTATTGTGACTGAACCATCTTCCTTTTAGGAAGAAATGTAGTAACCAATTTGGGTGGATGCAATGGTGGAGGAGTATGACTCCATTTTTAAGAATAGTGCATGGGAGATAGTCCCAAGACTAGTCAACAAATCGATGATTGGATCGAGATTGATCTACAAGGTAAAGAAAGATGTTGATGGGAGTGTGGAGAAATACAAGGCTAGATTTGTTTCCCGGGGATTCTCACAGATCGAAGGGAGAGATTATGATGCGACCTTTGTACCTTTCACAGGGTACTCTTACATAATATCCATCCTTGCACTCTCAACGTACATGGGTTGGCACATTCATCAAATGGATGTGAAAAATGTGTTTCTCAATGGGATCATTGAGGAAGTGGTGTACATAGATCAACTTGAAGGTTTCAAAAACTTCAACAGTGAGTTGCATGTGTGACTACTCAAAAGAGCGTTGTATGGGCTGAAGCAAGCACCCCATTCTTGATACACTCGGAAAGACAACTATTTCACCGGACTGGGCTTCACCAAAACTGAAGCAAATGAAACCTGTACCAGATTGTGGTTGAGGGTAAGCTATTGATCATTTTTCTTTATGTTGATGATTTAATTTTGACTGGTGATGAGAAGTTGATACACTCATGCAAGGACGATCTTGCAAGGGAGTTCAAAACGGAGGACATGGGACTCCTTCATTATTTCCTTCGATTGGAAATATGGCAGTGGGATGGTGAACTTTTTTTGTCTCAAGGAAAGTATGTAAAGGAGATACTCGGTAAGTTTAGCATGGGGAGCTACAAACCCATGGGTACTCCTCTTCCAGGAAATTGGAGGAAAGAGTATGCCACTTCTGGAGAGGTAGTGGATGATACTGTCTACTGACAGTTACTGGGTTCGCTAATGTATCTAGGGAACATGAGACCGGACATTTTCTACACAATTAACTAGCTGATTAAAGCTATGGTTAAGCTTACCAAGCTCTTTTGGAAGGCGGGGAAGCATGTCCTGAGATACCTTAGGGGCACATCAGAGTATGGTCTATGGTATAGACAAACAAATGGAGTGAGGTTGCATGGCTTCACAGATGAACATTGGGTTGGTAGTCCATCGGACAGAAAGAGCACATCAAGAGGGATCTTTAGCATTGGGTCGATAGCAGTTTCCTAGTACAGTGGGAAGCAATGATCCGTGGCACTCAGTTCAACGAAAGTGGAATACATGGCAGCAAGTCAAGCTGCATGTGAGGCTATCTGGATGAGAAATATCTTGGTTGGTTTTCTTGGTTCTTAGACGGATCCGAGAGTGATTCATTATGATAATCATAGTTGCATTAAACTCTTGATTAATCTTGTGTTTCATGATAGGTATAATCATATAGATATCTGGTACCATCATCTCAGGTTTTGTGTGCGGAGAAAAATCATGTTGCTACAGTAAATTCCCATGGAAGATCGGGATGAAGATATTCTGATGAAGGCGCTCACAAGGAGCAAATTCGAATACCATAGAGATAGGATTAGGGTGAAAGATAATCCCTTTCTTGTTTAGAGGGAGTGTTTATATTCAACAAGAAGATTCAACACCCACACTTAGTGCATTAAGCACATGTTTGCATTAAACACACCAACTAGGGTGGGGCCCACAATGTTACTTTTGGGTGCATGTCTATTTTTATTATCCCTTAATTTAGATGGACATTAAACTATAATATATTCTCAATGTGGACTTGAATGAGTTAACTGAAAGTGGAAAACTCAGTTAGCTAGTGTATTTCGAGTCAGAGGTTAGTTGGTGGGACATGTAGAGTAATTATAGTTGTAACAGAGTTCGAAGTGCAGTGGTGCATTAGTTAATGCAAGTTGTAAATAGTTTAACTCAGTTGTGCTAGTTGTAACTGAAGATAAAAGTAGTGAGAGATCAACTGAATTAAATATTAATTAATTCACATGCAATGATCTCACATGCAAATGAATTTTTACTATTATTAGTTGCATGCATGTCAGATCTAGTGGAGACCCAGTTGAGTTGTAGGTGAAATGGAAGTTAACTATCAGTTGCGACATTATTAGCTTTCACACATGCAGCCAACCACCCATTGGAGTGCCCATGATACTTGTGCCATCAAGTCATGCTAGAATCGATATCTTTTAGGGATCTTAACCATAAGGGCTTGTGCAAGAAAGGCAGCCTGTTTAGAGGCTGAAAATTGACTAAGTATTGGTTAGTTTTCTGTGAGGACAGTGTGAGACAGATAGCTAAATATTGGAGGCTCTTGTGAGAAGAAAAATACATTGTATTTGTTTCATGATCCATGCTTAATATACAATAGAAGATAGTGGTGTTTTTAGCTGCAAGCTTTCCCCGGGAAATTATATTTGTTCTGTGTGATTTGATTGTTCTTCATGTTCATGTGATTAGCGATTGTGTTTTTAATTCTGCAAATATTTGTAGAAGAGATTCAGTATTTAACTTTAGTACATTGTCAGATCAGGTGAATCCAAGATATACATTTTTTTTTGTATAATTTCTACAAGTGATTCCACCTCACGGTGGAACATCACTAACACCAACTAGATCAATCCCTACCCAAGTTGTCCTAGGCTCCAGGAAGTATTAACTCAACCCACAACCATATAGGGCTCCAAAGTGTTTGTCCATCCTGACTCGAGGGACAAGCAACTCAACCCAGCAAGGGCTCCAAAGTGTTTTTCCTAATGTAGGCTCCAAGACTAGTAACTCAACCCAAGTTGTTCAAGGACTTCTAGAGTGTTTTTTTCCAACCGACATCCATAAGGAATAATGAGAACCAATTAGAAATAATTCAAGTGGAAAAACCCACAACACCATGGCTATCCTGCAAATGGAAAGAGAATGCTAAAACTATTTTCAATCTAGGAAATCCTCCATGTAGATGACAACACATAACCAAAAAACACCATGCATATACCATGCATCCATAAATCTCCAAGATAATAACACATGCAACCCATTAATTACAAAGAAATCCAACTATAGTTGCCAATCCACCTATTCCCTTGCACTTTCATGGTTTCCTTTTCCTTATTTCTCCAAATCCAAGTGAAACTAGAATGCTCCAAGCATGCTCCAATAAAACTCTAAGTGTGAAAGAGTAAGAGAGAATGAGAGAATAAGAGATAGCTCCACCAAAATATTGTAAAAGGGTAAACCAACAAAAGCTGTGAACTAAACCTCGGAAGCCCTTTTATCATGGAGGTCTTTATTTTCCTCATTTTCGTTCATTTTTCCTTTAATTTCCCTCGCACGCAAATCTGTGACCTTTCATCTTTTTTTTCTCCCTTTTTCCTTTATTTTCACAAATAAATGCCAATTTATGCCAGTTCTCATTTTCCAATTTCCATATCCATTTATTAATCACCAGTGACACTCATCATTATGTTTTTCCCAACATTAAACTTGGAATACGTGTCCTGTGACCTTGGTTTTATTTTATTTACATGGAAAATCAATGAGGTGTTGTTACATGCATTATGTTTTTGAAGAGTAAAAATCAGAATAGAGTGTGTTGTCCTCATTCTCCCCCATCACCAATTGAGGAGGAAACCATGTAAGAGGATGGAATTGAATGGCTAAGGGATGCACTTGTAGATACACAAAGAGACATAGGCATAATTCTATATGTATACATAGAAAAGTGAATTGGGGGTTTGATTCATTGTGGATGCCAACTACTATGATTGTGTTCGAGGCCACTCAAACCCTTGTCTGAGACTCTGCTGCTAGTGTGTAATTTCAAAGGTTTTAAATTCAAACACCGAGGTATTGCCTGTAGCTGACGAACTACTTAGTGTCTGTAGTCTGGTTGATGAACCACTTAGTGCTTTCCTCTTGCCGACTAATGACCAAGTTCTTGTGAATAGTTAATTATACCACTAGGTGGTTGTAGTTAGATTGACAAACCATTCAGTGTTGCTATGTGCTTGCTAACTAGCTGATGAGCCACCCTCATAGTTGATTCAATCCTCAAAAATTGAGCAACATGCCTATTCCTTTAATTTGGGTGCTACCTTGTGAATCTTAGAGAGTAAGTGAGTCACTAGAGTGCTTACTACCAAAGAGCAGTTGAGAACTGCCTAGATAAAGGAATCCACCTCGTCAGTGTTTGACCCATCCATTAGTGTGAATTTACTCCTATGCAAGCATTCCCTAAGACTTTGGATCCAAGTCAGGGTTGGTTAGTTGCAAGAAAGGTTACAGTGTAGTTGGATTATGGTTACGTGGAGTGTGAAGGTCCCTTATCCAATTTCTACTTGATTTAACATACTAAGATAAAGATCATGGTTTATGTATATTTGATTTATGAATGATAGTTTATGTCTGATGTGAAAGTAAGTTGATATATGCTTATCGATAAATCATGAATGAGTGCTTGAGAGTACTACATATCCAAGGATTGAAGTTACCTTTTGTGTTTATGGTTACATGAACATTTAGTTTTGTTAATTTTATTGTAGATTGCATAAATCATAAACAATGTCATATGTTCAGGATTAATTGAATGTTTCGTTATTATTGATAATGTCACAATCTATGAATTATTGAGATGATTTTGAAACTTTATGCATAATTAATCATATAGTTGTATATTCAAAGATTTATTGTTCCAATCGGATTTGTAATCTTGTATGAGCATGCGATTGGCATGTCTTGCTGATAAGAATCGGGAATGCCTATACCATTGAAGAAACTATCTTATTTACAATTGAGAGTTAGGTTGGAATTCATGAACTTGTGTAGTTTCAGACTTTCCATATATCTATTTTATTAGCTTAAAGTCCATGGTGAGTTAAGCTGAGTAGTGCTTTCGGACTCATTTGAACATAGCATAGTATCTTTGATGGTTTGAACTCAGCACTTGATCATTTCCTCAAAAACTTAAATTTTTAGAAGAAGCATGGGTGCTTAAGGAAGCCCTCGTAAAAGTTAACTCAAGTTTATTTCTCTGCAAGCGAAAGCCAAAGTTATACATGGTCGCGTAGTTTCTTTTATGGACTGTGTCTACGCAAAAAATTGGTTCATTCCCCAAGTTTTGACGTACTCATAGTCATATGGAATTGGATAGTTCCCTTAGATGTACTTTATATCTGAATATTTGAGGAGGGATCGATTTTCCATTCCTCGCTTGGATGTAGCAATAATCTAGCCATTTGGATGGAGAAGGCACATCCATATTAGAAATAGTTTGGATTTAAATTGGGCTAGATTTATTAGTAATTGTTAGTTATGTAGGATTGGGCACGCATTGGTGGCTGATACGCATAATCCCCATATATGTTTTTCTCAAGAAGTTCAAAGTATATCTGGTATCTGGGGACTGTGATGTGGTGTACACATTATGTATCTTAGATGTTCGTAGAGCTGGATTACTCCCAATGCAATAAAGAAATTCCAATGTTTTCGGATCCGAGGGTCTGTCAACAATAGATAATTTTTCACACCTTGGATTGGCCGAAAATCATATATAAGAAAGAATTATCGCATAACAAGGTTGGGCCTAGTGGAACCCGTAAGTCTGAGTCAACGTAGCAGTGCCATAGGGCTGGTAAGGATCACGAAGGGGGCGCATGTAGCTGTCAATGTTATTGGGTATTATAATCAAGCAATCATTTCAGTGGTTTTATTGTGAGCGGGCCCAAATCAATGATCCACGATCACCCTGGGGTGTCCCTGGTTTATCGTCGGTTAACAACGGTGGGGGTCGGACATGGAGATTCCTGTGGTGGATCCCTCGTTTAATCAAATTCCACTATATGATAGGTAAAGTGGTTGCGGGACCAATCAATCATCCATGTTCATCCCAAGGGCCATATGGTATATCTGGACTTAATAGGGTAGGGTGGGGTCCGCATACCACCTGCACTGAAAAACACTTGGATTTGGTTGGTTGTGCCATTGTGGAACTCCAACAAAGGTGATGTGGAATGATGTGTAACTCCAGGTGGACATGGCAAAGCAAAGTGGGTTATACATGGATTCCATGTGGGTGCGACATGGTAGTCAGAGATTGACCAAATTTTGGTCGGCCTTAACTTCCAATTTATGAGTAGGGTTGAGATAAAATTTACAATCGCTAGAAAGCTATTCAATGAACTTTGGAAAAGAAGGATTTTTGGTAAATGCGTTTTCATAACAAATTTTGGAGACAAGGTTAAGTCATAAGTGATGCCTTCCACAACTCAAGAAAATACAAGGGGTGGGAGGGAGTGTTACATCAACTATGTTTAAGCATAAAGAACCATGGTCAAGGACAAATAATCATGGTCAATCAAAGATAAACATAGTAAAACATGGTCAACCATGTCATCCGTAGTCAATCAAAGTCATGATACTTATCCAAAGTCAACATGGCCTAACATGGTCAACCTTAGTCAACCATAGTTGACTGGGCTAACCAAACTTAACCATGAGTAATAATAGTTTAGCATAGTGACTCAAGGTCAACTATAGACAACCATTGTCACTCATGATTAACAATGTTCAACTTCAGTCAACCATAGTCAAACACAATCCTACATATTCAACCATAGTTCCACATGGTCACTTATGGTCAACCGCCAACCAAATTCAACCATAGTAAGACCATTGTTTATCAAAACCAATCATAGTCAAACATTCTAACAAATAATCAACCATATATAACAAAAATCAACTATAATGAAACATATACAAACATGATCAACCATAATAAACCATAGTTTAAAGTCATTAACTCCAACTAACCATACTAAAATATCTTAAATATTCCATTTCACATATATATTATAACTCACATAAAAACCATCAACCAATATAACCACATAATTTAAAATAATCATTATATAAATTTAAAAACTTAAAAATAATATCAATCGACTTATATCATCCTAATTATTCAATTTTGCAAATCAATAACCAAATAAACACACACTTAAGTCCATGTACCAAGCAACTAGATAAATACCACATTATAATCATTCACTATGGGAACTGTTCAAAACTTTGTTTACTGGTGAGTTCTTTACATCTTGCTTGCCATCCCACATTATAATCATTCACTATGGGAACTGTTTAAAACTTTGTTTACTGGTGAGTTCTTTACATCTTGCTTGCCATCCTTCTGCTCATCGCATGTTGATTGCAGATTTTGCCACAATTGACTACCCTATTGTATGTAGGATTTCAAAATATTTTCAAAATTTGCAATGGAGATAAGTTCGATCATCCTTGGAAATTCGAAGATTCGAAGAGACAACCACGATTTTCGTCTATTGAATTTTTTGTAAGGTCTAATTGAAATTTTGATTTGTATTAGAATTCTGAAAAAAAATTTAGGGCATTTAGTTATTGCAGATTACTGTAAACTTATGATTTCAATATAAATTCTTGCCCAATTTTAAAGAAAAATTTCCAAAAAAATCTCATTAAAAACAATTCGTATCTAGATGAAATCGTGAGAGATTCCGTTGGTGGGGCTGTATACAACGCAGTGGATACGAATCTTGTTAACAGCTCTGCATTAGGTTAATATAAATTTGTCTGCACATCGTTTCGTTTCCATTCTCAGTTTCTACGGCATCACTTGAGAATTAGAAGAAATGGTGAGACATTGTTGGTGGGGTCAGTGTATAGAAATCTTGGAATGACTCTCCACTTTTAGATGGATAGAAGGCTAAGAACGAATCAATATTTTGCTTTCTCCGATCTTACTTGCGTTGAAATTAGTATTTGTGTATTCAGATCTTACGCTTTATTGAAGGAAAAAGCCTTTCCGTATAACAAACTACAACGACTCTTTCTGCTTCTATGTTCAGAAAACGTCTTTCACACTGCAATTCTTTCAACGTAACAAACTATAATGAATATTTCTTCTCCTATGTTCAAAAAATCTTCGTTTAGACTGCAATATTGTTGGCGCGAGATATGGCTATATGGGCAACTTGGAATTGTTTATTTATGCATCTGCATTTTGTCAAGTTATTTTGGAAAAAAAAATTCAAAATAGTCCGGGAATCTGAAATCCATATAAAAATGCCTCATCACATACACATAAAGTAGACCCTACAAAGTGCATATATTTGTAAAATATATAAATGACTTTCTTTTGGAAATGTGTCTATGTTTGAAATGAGTTCACACCTATCATGCAGATGCATGGGTGGACACTTACTTTGGGAAAGTGATTATAATGAGGATCCATTGGTGGACATTTATTTTGGAAACGTGATGATAGTGATGGAAAATTATGAAATTTTCCGTTCTTTATAAACGCTTTGATAAAGGTTTCGAAAAGTCCAAATTAATAGTATCCACGATTTAAATATACATATTCAAATCAAATTCAATTTTATTCAATTTTAAATGAAACAATATTTTAAGTGAAAAAGGTATATGTGATTTGAGTTCAAGTCAAAGAATCATTATGTTTAAGCAATAAGGAAAAAGGATTTTTAAGAAATGAAGTTAGAACTAATGAATTTTATGACTCGTTAATTTTAATTAAATTTATTAATATGAATATTTTATAACATTAACAAAATCGAATATGAATATTTATTAATGTGATTGCAATATACCAATAAATATATATCAAAAAATAATAATTATATAAATAATTATATTAAAAATAACTATATAAATAATAATTATTATTTATTTTATATATATATATATATTAATTTAGTAATAATATTATTAATATTATTATTAGTGATATATATTAATATTTTTAATAATATTAATTATTGATTTTTATGATTGGTTAATAATAATTAAATTTATGAATATTAAAATTTTATAGCATTAAAAAGGATAAAATCATTGTTAAGATTTTAAGTGGTATTGTTAATAAGAAAAAAGAAAATTTAAACTCAAAATTGTTGAAATTGTGGTTATTTTTTTGTTAATTAATGTTTTTTTAAGAAGTTAGTGAAATAAAGTGGAGTAATGTCTCTTCTCTAGCCACATTAACAAAATCAACAAAAATTATGTCCATTTTATATGAGTATAAGATAACAAAGGATCAAACAAATAGGAATTTGAGCATCCAAAGTTTCAAAGAAGTAAATTGTTTAGAGTGGAAATTATATATTACCACAATAAAGATGTGCATATAAAACATTAAAAGTAAAAGTAAAAATAATATATTGTGTTCATATATATCTATAAAAATGAGTAGGATTAAATTGAAATAACAATATTAATAACAATAAAAAAAATAATAGATATATTAGTGTCATTGATTTAAACATTTTATTAATAATTTAGAACTATATTTTAAAAATCAAATAAGCTTAATCTAAGATTTTTATAAGCTTAATCTAAGGCTTTGAACTTAAGTTAAATGAAAGCATTTATAAATATTTTGAACAATAAAAATAACATTTTGAGATTTTCTTTCGGCAAATCTATCTTTAAAAATTTATAACATACTTAAACATAAATATCCAAAAATATTCGATCCAAAAATATTCTTATGATATTTAGAAAAAATGAAATTGAATATCACACACATTTTTCTCGTAATATTTATTATAACTTATTTCCTCTTCATTTCTTTCCTCTAATGCTAACAAATAACGTGATTCTAAAAAGTCTTTTAGAAATTTATAAAATCATTTGGGAACCTTATATATGGATTGGTTATAATTATTTCATTGGTTTGCAGGGTTAATAAGACGTTCTTCCTCTTCCTATAATTCATTTGAGTGTTCTATGGATTTTTGTTGCAGTGTTGAAAAATTCGTTGATGAAAATGATAGTTAAATAATTCTTAGCTCCAACACCAGTGCACACTCATCATTCATTTTGGGAACCGTTCACATGAGATTTTTCTTACCGTGTTTCTTGGTGAATCATGAAAATCTGGCTTGTCTTTAGGCGAGATTTCGAAGTGACAACTCCAATTACCAATTGCTTGGAAAAAATAATTGGTGGCGTTCTAATGTATTCTCCAATAATCAACACAGGCATGCTTTCCATCGATTTGATGGAATGTAAAAGAAAATGAACCGGAGCACGAGGCCAGTGGGTACCAGGCAGGGTTAACAGTAGCAACAGCGTATAATATTTCGTTGGCGGTCGTATGACAGCAATGTGTTTGGAAAGAGCACTACGTTTGGCTTATTAGGCGGGATAGCAACAGCTCGGATTCACTGACTTGGGGTCACATTAACCAATTGGCTGACACAAAGGATTTTATGGATAGTGTTGGTGCACATGCACCGAGTTACTTTTAACTTCTAATTAGGTTAAGTTAAATTTTAGTTCTGGTTTATGATATATTTATTTAGCATTAATTAAATCTAGTGTTTATATGTTGTGTGCATTTGTTTCAATTAGTAAGTTAACAACTGCAAGTGGTGTATGTGCATATTAACATAACATAAAGTATAGTTACTATAGTTACCAAATTTGTTTAGACAAAAAAATGGGAAATTCACATATACAGTTGGAATCAAAATGTTTATGTTAAAAAAATCATAAAAGCATTATATTAAAAAAATTCAATTAAATAAGAGTAAGTTTTTTTATAAAAAAATGGAAATTTTTTATTAAAACCTTGTAGATAATTGTAAATTTTATATTAAAAAAATGTAAAAAGTTTAAAACTTTTTTTTTTTCACTTTCATGATTTTTATTGGATGATTATAATTACTAGGCTGAATTATAGTTCTATTGCAAAATAGAAAATCATTGGTGTGGAATTCAATTAGAAGAATTTATCTTTTGTCATCCTCAAACAATGTTAAATAAATTTGGATCTAAGAATAAACATCGAAACATATATTTTTTTAGCTTACTTTTAATATCTAGTATCTCATTCTTTATATTAAACTTCAACTTTGAGGTTTTCATGTTATTAGATTTTATTTAAAATTTTGATCTTTCTCCCATACTAATAAATTTGATGCATTTTGTTCATCATTATTTTTCTATCATTCTATATAGACATAAAAGATTAAGGTTAAAGATAAATTAATAAAAATTATAAGTAAATTCGTTTGAAATTTATAAATAAATTATATCATAATTTTTAAAGATGTATATTCTCAAATTTTTCTTTTGTTAAATTTTATATAGTCAAATTTTTGAAATATCTAATTCGAATTTAACAACTAACTTAAAATACATATAATTTTAATTAACCTTAATAATTACATCAAATAACTTAAACTTAATTGCTTTATCTATTAATTTTCAAATTAATATTGAGTAATCGAATTCAGAAATGATCCCATTCACCTGAATCACATACACAACCTACCCTCACTTAAACTCATTTGTACACAAAATCGTCAGGGAGTACGTTGGTGGGGTTGTATAGAGCCCCGTGGATACGAATGTTGTAGACTCTGCAGCTGAGGTTAATATAATTTGTGTGCAAATGGATATCCTCTTCGTTCTCAGATCCCACTACACTTATTTAGAATTAGAAGAAATTTTGTTGGTGGGGTCAGGGTGTAGAAATCTTGGAATGACTATTGATAGAAAGATAACAAAAGAAAAAGCTTTTGCTTTGGATATTTTGCTTTCTCCCATCCAACCAGTACTTTTGTGGAAATTAGTATTGGAAATTCAGAACTTTCGCTTTCTTGAAGCGAGAAGCCTTTAGAGGAAACTACAATGAACCTTTCTTCTCCTATGTTGAGGAAACCTCATTCACACTGCAAATATTGTCACCGCGAGCTATGGCTATATGTGGGCAGTGCCGTACTTTAACCATGGGACGTTTTTAATTCTTTCTAGGTATATTTTTGGGTTGGTTTCAGCTGAAATTCATCAAGTTTTGACATTGGTAAACCTGCATTATGTAATATGTATAATTTACATAATGCTAGTGTTTCAATAAATAATATGTGTATATTTTAGAAATTTGTAATTCATAATTTTATTTAAAAGTTATTTTGTCATTAAATTTTAATATATTTTATTTTTAAATTTAAATAAAAAATAAAAACATCTCTATTATATAGATGAATATTTTTGGAATTAATTATATCATTAGAATTTGGTTGAATTTTAGATTTTCCAACCAATTAATATAGTTCATCTCCATTATATATTTTCTCTTTTACATTTTGTCAAAAAAAATTTGAAAAAGATTTTTAGATGGCATGTATGTTCATAAGAAGAATTCTCATGGGCCAATGATGCCAAAGTAGGAATTATGGAAATCTCCCAATCAAATGGGGTGTCAAATATTTGGGGTTTCTATTTTATAATGATAATAAAATAATTTTCACTTCAAACTAAGTGAATCATAATTATTTTTTAAACTATAAAATAATAGAATTAGAAAATCAAATAGAGTCATGAGTGGCAGTAAGATATAAAGACAAATTTCTGGCTAGATAGTCATTGTATTGCACAGACGTGATGCCTTGGTCGTACCCTTTCTCTATCCCTCTCTCTCTCTCTCTCTCTCTCTCTCTCTCTCTCCCCTATGAATCCCTATTTCTATATCTCTCTCCCTTTTCCTATTTCTACCTCTCTCTCTCTCTCTCTCTCTCTCTCTGAATCTCTTCCTTCACCCACATCTCACTCTCCTCCCCCCAACCCTTCCATTATCTCTCTTTCTCCTCATTCCCCCATCTCTCTCTCCCCCTTTGTATGTTTCCCTCTTGTATCCCTCTCTTTCTCTATCCTTCTGTCATGTAGGAGCACAAGCCCCAAATCTATCATTTTTCCTAGACCTAAGGGGTCAATGATATTTCTTAAATGGAGGGAACTTCCTCGGGTATAATTTTCTATAAATAATGAAATTATCATGTAAAGGCATGTATCTTAGTTCTAGAAGGAATCTAGGTTTTTAGAGGAATTTTGATGATTTGGCATTCTTGACCATGTGGGAAAATGTAAAGGAGCCAAATAATTGGGTTGCGATATTTTGGGACCTCTAGAAGAGGGATAGATGTAATTTTTTAAAAGGATTAGTATGCATTGGTAAGGGGCCTAAAAGTGGCCCAAAATGAAAGAGAGGAAATACCTAAGATAGGCTAAGGAATCAGAAGGTATGAGAAGAAGAGAGGAGAGGGAAATTATTGTGTAACTAGGCCATATTGTATAGATCCAATTTTAATAGAAGCTATGTGATATTATCCTCCATCATGGTGTCTGTTTGATATATGCATGTATTTCACTTCACATATGATTATGGGTTATTGAACCCTCTATGTCTATCATTCTTTCATATTAATGTGTAATTCAATATAACCATGTGGATTTTTCACCTATGACATGAGAGAAGAGAACAATGATATAGGTATAGAAGAGAGCACAAGGTCTTTGAGTAGTGTTGGTTTATGCAATGAGACCAAGTACAACTGTAGTGAATACCTTGGAAAATGGTTGAGAAATCATGGAGGTTATCCCTATATTGGAAGACTAATAAAGGAGTTGGATTTTGACTAGTAGAGTGTGAGGTACCACTGAAACTAGATTGAATAGTTTTCCCCTTAGTGCATAGCACCGAAGATTCAAAATAGGAGAAAATTTCCACACCCTTTCTCATAGGTGAAACCTATGAGTGGTATCGCAGGGGCATGCAAAAGTGATATGTGGTAAAGGAGGGGATGTCCTATGATCAATCTTAGCCATCCATGTATGAAGGCGTAACCAAAAATGGTTTTCTTTCTTCCACCCCTCGACCATTCACCCATGGTGTTATTGGGGGCCCCGTAACTGAGATGGGTTATAGATCTAACTGCCCCACAATTGCACCAATAAAAAGGTGATCTATTGTATTTAAAAAGGCACAAGGGCTTTAGTGTTGAATGTTATCTAGAATAGAGGACTCAGAAGCTGTCAATTTTGTGGATAAAAAAACAATCGCATATTTTAGCATGGACGTGTGTTAATGGTGGGCTCCACAATAATAAATAGCCACCTCATAAGTGGAAAGTCATGTCGGTATGGTAATGATCACTTATCTACAAGATATTTTGTTTTGAGTATATTCTACATAGCTATGGAAAAGGGAAAATGATTGTGAAGGCGGTCATTTTGTTGTTCGTCCACTAACCAATTGACCCCCCTCATCAGTGTGGTACTAGAGTGAGGAATCAAAGAAAGAGTTCTTATCTAGAAATCAAAACAAGAGGTTATATCAGGAAGCCAGAACATAGTAACACTCTTTTGGTAAAGTGAAAGGTCAATCTAACATAAGATATAAACAGAATTTCTAAAACAATGAAGGGGACCATACAAACATAGAAGCATTCAATGAAGCACAAAAGTAGTCTATTTATTATGTTTAAAAGTAGATAAAAGTGTAAATTGACAAGTGTAAGTGAGAAATGGAGGTTGACTCAAGAGATGGCACACAAAGGACTTTGTACATAGGAGGAGTCAATTCTAGCTAAAAAGTGGAGCAAGGGAGAATTTTCAGAGACAATCAAAGGAGATTGATAGAAAAAATAATGTAGACTAGTTTGAAGCAAGGATTTAGGGATGTTATTGGAAGTGCATATCTGATGAGGTCTAATTGGTAATTGGTCTTAGTTTCCTTTCAATTAATTAATGTGTAGGTAGCAACAGAAAGGGAAAGGATTGTGGTAACTCTTGCAACAAAGAAAGGATAATAACTTCTAATTGAGGTTTGGTAGAAGTTTTTGAGATAGCTACATCATTTTCTATTTGAATATATTTTTCTTGAGAAACTTTCTTTGAGTGAAAATTCTTGAGAGGACGAGAGGAAGCTCAAAAGGTTACAAAGGAGAGAACCAATTATACCAAAAGACCAAGTTCAAATGAGAGAATCTTGGTGAGGTATTGTAGCCAGGTCAAATAGACTTGTTACTACAAAGGATTATTTGCATATCATAGTTGAGCATGGAGAAGCTCTTAGAGAATGAAAGAGAGATAGTTATTGATAGTCAGGAAAAGGGTTCAAGTAAAAGCCACATGACAAGGGAGAGTAAGTTCACTAATACAAACTACAACAATGAAGTATCCTTGGAGATGAAGATGATGCTAATGAGAGACTTCATGAGAGTATCATAACTTATGTGGAGAGTGAAAATCAACATGAATAATTGATGATAGAGGCATCAATTGAGGCTAGGGAACCTTATGATTTTAAAACTAATATTTCATGTATGGTTGCAAGACATATGAATGGAAAAGATGGAAAACCATCTAAAACTATAATAAATATGGAAAAAATTGAAGGAGTTCCTTATTATGTCATTTTAAAGGAACATAAATCAAATTATGTTTTTAAGGGAGATGAGGTAACATTACATCATTAAGGAAATCAATGGGCGACTGACACTCTGTTAATAAATGAAACCATGGGAGAAAAAATTCAAGGACCGGCTAATGCATAAACTAGGATCAAGTTTGATTATGAGCATACCCAAACAAACGATGAAGGAGATGAAGGAAAATATTCCAATGCAATGTTGATGGAATTCGATGAGGGGATGTTAGAAGGAAGGGAAATCAATCTGAGGATTGAGGGGGACTACATAGATACTGAAGACAACAAGAATGAGAAGGATAATAACCATAAATTTCACCAACAAGCTATGAAAGATGGAGTGAAGGATGAATTATAAACTAATGCACATGGAGAGATAGTAGACCACAACTTTGTTGACAATCTTGAAGAGGAGAAATCAATAATTCTTATGAATAGTAATATTTTTGTGGAAATTAATAATTGTTATGGTATATTTGTTTCACATGCAAAAATATGTTTGGAAGATAAAATGAAACATTGCATGAAGCATCCATGGAGGAGGAAATAAAATGCCTTAATCTTCCTTAATGAATTTTTTGGTGAAGTGGAAATGTAAGCCATAAAAATTTAGAGTCGAGCTATAACGGGGGAGAGTCAGCAGTGCAGGTAAGTGAGAGTGTAGGTTTCTTACAAAGACTGGGAACATATGTATGCTGATGAAGACAATTCCTTAGGGGTGTATAATAAGGTAATGAGGAAAAAACAAAAATCAGTTGGTTGTAAGTGAATACATCATCAAGGAATGTGAAGTGATATAAAGAAAATTATGGAAAATTTGATGGTCGAAGACAACAACAACAAATCAATAGAAAGTGCACAAGACTAAGTCGAAGGGAAACCTTAGCCCTGGAATAAATTCAGATGAAGGTGTTCAAACTGAGGCAAGAAGATAGAAAAAACTAAGTATGGGACCCTATAAGGTTTCAAGAAGCAGTAGTAATAGGACTACAAAACAACTAAGTAATGGACAACACCAAATCCATGTTTGGATCCTCAAGGATTCCACAATCAAAGGTACATGGACAAGAGGTCATAAAAATTTTCAACGTCGGGACTCTGATGTAGGAGCATAAGACCCAAGTCAATCATTTTTTCTAAAATTACAGGGGTTTTGGAATTTATAAATGGGAGTGAACACCCTCAACTATAATTTTATATAAATTATGGAATTATCTTGTAAGGAAAGTTTCTTATTTCTAGAAGGAATCTAGGTAGTTAGAGGAATTTTGATGAGTTGGAATTATTATCCATGTGGAAAAATGTAAAAGAGACAAATAATTGAGCTAATATATTTTAGGAATTCTAGAAAAGGGAAAGATATAGGTTCTGGAGAGAACTTTTAGTTACAACCTCAATGATATAATTTAGATATTTTTCTTAGTTAAGGATGTAGAGTACAATATGGTAAGAGGCCCAAAATTATCCCATAATAAAAGAGAGGAAACAGTTAAAAGAGTCTACAGACTGAGAAGGTAATAGAGGAGGACAGGAAATGGTTATAACTCTACAAAGTAGGCCATATGGTATAGATATAGTTTTAATATAAGCAATGATATTGTCCTCCATCATGGTGAACAATTTTATATATTTTTTATCTGAGTTCTTGTTTAATTGTGGGTTACTTAATCCTCTATGTATATCCTTATTTTGTATTAATGTGTAGTTGAAAATAACTAGGTGGGTTTTCCAGTTATAACATGAGAGGATCGAATAAGGCTAGAGTTGTAAAAGAGAGCATGATAGGCCTAAGTTTTGTTAGGAATTTGTATCTAGACTAGGTACTAGTTTTATGAAGACTATACTAAAGGGAGAATAAATCATAGAGGTTATCCTTGTAGAGGAACAATGGATGAGAGAAACTAGTTGAGAAGTTGGAGTTCAAACCAATTTCAAAGGAGATAATCTTGGTGAGGTATTGTAGCAAAGTGAAATGTTACCTTAGAGGCTTGTTCACAACTCATATTTGAGCATGGAGAAGCTCAAAGAAAAGGGTATAGATATGACTATCAATGGTCATGACAAGGGTTCAAGTGAACATGACGAGGGAGAAGAAGTTTATTGCTATGAACTAGAGAAAGGAATTATCATAGGAGATGAATATGATGTTGATGAGTGACTTCAAGAGAGTCTCATAGATTATGTGTAGAGTGAAAATAAACATGAAGAATTAATTACAAAGTCATTAAATGAGGATAGAAAGCCTTATGATTTTAAAATTGATGTTACATGTATGGCTACAAGGCACATGAAAGATGAAGATGTACAACCATATACAACTGTAATGAATATGGAGGAGGATGAAGGAGTTCATTTTCAAATAATTTAATAAGAATAGAAATCAAATTATGTTTTTAAGGGAGATGAGACAACATTACCTCATAAGGTAAATCAAACTTAGACCCATACATAATTAATAAATGTAACCATGGGAGAGAAGTTGCAAGGACTTGTTAGAGCAAGAAGTGGTCTCAAGTTGGCTTATGAGGATAGCCAAACAAAGGATGAAGGAGAGGAATGGAACATTTTCAATGCAATGTTGATTGAAATCAATGATGTGATGTTAGAAGGAATGCCAATCAATTTTACGATTGAGGAGGACTGCATAGAGATTGCAAACAAGAAGGATGAGATGGATGGAAGATAGAAATGTCATAAAAAAGATGAGAAATATGAAATGAAGGATGAAATAGAAACTAATGCATATTTAGGGACAACATACCAAAACTTTTTAAAAACCGTGAAGAGGAGAAATCAATCATTCTTATGACTAATAACATTTTTTTGGAAATTAATAATTATTGTGGTATATTTGTTTCACGTGAAGACACAAGTTTGGAACATGGAGGAAAACCTTGCATGAAGTAGCCACGAAGGAGGAAAAAAATGCCGTAAACATGCTCAAGGAAATTCTTGGTGAAGTGGCAATAGATGCCATAAAATATATTGGAGGCAAACTATAGTGTTCTGGCATTAAAAATGCAGTCGATGAAAGAGCAAGATGTATACTCAGATTGAGGAGATATGTATGCTAATGAAAAAAATTCCTTAGGAGAGGCATGCTAAGGTAATGAAGAGAAAAAATAAAAATTACTTCGATATAAGAGCATACATTAGTAAGGAACATGAAGTGCTACACATCAAGCTATGTAAACCTAGAAAATCAAATCTAACAACAACAAATCAATAGCATGTGGAGGATACTGAGCTAAAGGGAAAATCTAGTGTTGGAAAATGTTTGGCTCGAGGTGTCCACACTAAGGTGAGTGTGCAACAACAAACTAATGTATGGTAACTTGGAACGTATCAAGAAGAAAGAGTAGTAGGAGTACGTAAAAGAGAATCAAGTGGACAACACCAAAACCAAGTTTGTGATCCTCAAGGATTCCACGATCAAAGGTACATGACCAGGAGGTCATAAAATTTCTCAATCTGGGGAGTATAATGTAGGATTATAAGCCCCAAGTCTATTATTTTTCATATACCTACACAAGTGTTGGAATTTTCTAATGGGAGTGAATGCGTTGGGCTATAATTTTATATAAATTAGGAAATTCTCATGTAAATAGAAGTGTCCCACTTCTAGAAGGAATATAGGTTTTTAGAGGAATTTTAATGAGTTGTAATTGTTGGCCATGAGGAAAAATGTAGAAGATCAGAATAATGGAGGTGAGATATTTTGGGACTTCTATAAGAGGGATAAATATAGGTTTATGAGAGGATTGTGAGTTACAACTTCCATGATGTAATTTATATATTTTTCATAGTTAAGGGCGTAGAGTACAAGCTAGTAATATGCCTAAAAGTAGCCCATAAGAAAATAATTTAAATGTCTAAAAGAGGCTAAGGACATATAAGGTATTAGAGGAAGAGAGGGGAGGACCATAACTATGTAAATTAGGCTATATTTTATAGATCCCTTTTAATAGAAACTTTGGTATTATCATCCATCTTGGTGTATGTTTGATCTATCTGCATATCTAAGTTCATGTTTGGATATGGGTTACTGAACACGAGAGGAGTTAACAAGGCGAGAGTTGCATAAGAGAGTGCAACAGCCCTAAGTAGTGTCAAACTTATGTATTGAGACTAGTTTTATCCCTATTCCACAAAGTGTTTTCATTGATTGGCATAGGATATTGTCGTCCATGGTGTGTCCGTTGATCTCAACAAAATTATCAAGATTATTAATTTAGCTAGTTGTTGGGTCCTGCATTTTTGAAATGGTAAGTTTTGGCTAGAAGCTGCTGGAGGTAAAAGGAGAAAGTGAAAGCCAGAAATAGGTCACTATTGAATGGTTAATTTTGGACAAGAACTAACAATGGAAAGGAAAGCACGACATCCAAGAAATTTACATGGAATTTTTGAAATAAAAAAGTCAGCATGGAAACATGTTGAAAACATTAATAAAACATGAAATGAGGAAATATTGATCCTATCAAATCATATCTAAGTTGGACCATATCAATAAGAAAAAGAATAAAATAAACTTAAAGGTAAAGTCCAAAAGAAATAATATAGAAAAGGGGTGAAATACTACCATATTTTAGTCTCGCACTACAAATTCCTTTCTAATCTAGTTGATAATTCATATTCATTGAGATCTAATGTATTGACTAGTAATATTATTAATGAGTTATATGCCCAATATTCTAACAAAATATTTTACTATCTTTTGATATAATATAACGAGATCTATTACAATAGAATTCTATGTGTTGTGCATGTGTTTGGATCCATTAAAAAAAAACATTTCTCTAAGTGTCTGCATAATATTTTAAATAGTTTTTCATTCACTAGAATGAATGATGGGTTATGTGATTGATAATTCCTTTCTCCTTCATCTGCAAAATCCATTTTATCTTCCAAATTATCGAAATTTCCTCGGGTTACAGTTTGTTCCCCTACAAAAGATCGAAAATACCAGTTCTAATCTAGACTATGATGAAAATATATGTTGGAAACATTAGGAAAAACCCTGGGTCTATATAAAAAAATTTGGCCAACAGATCGTTATGTTATCGAGGCTCAAAATCTAGTTTGGGTTTTAGATAGTGGTGACTAGGATCCTCAAGATTAACATTCGAGAATTGTCGAAAGAGAAGTGTGATTATTTTATTTATCACTAGGCATAACTGCAGTGAAATAATTTGGATTGGGTTCGTGAAGAGAAATTTTTTACTAAACCCTTCTATGACTAATACAAACAAAAAATGGGCTAAGTTCCTTGAGAAATATTTTTGGCAGAGAAGGTTATTATATTTTCTACGAGATTAGAGTGTTCGTCAACTTTATAAAAACAAGACTACAAAAAATCTAGCAACATTACATTTCTTGGATCATGATCTTATCAAAGCCATCAATTTATGGGTACAAGCTACTTTGGAAGGATACATCATTTATTTTATCGCAAAGAACCACCAGTCATTTTTCTGAAGTGGAAGTGCTATTCATATTTGTAATAAGAGGGTGGTTGCTAAAAGATATCCCTTTTTGGATTAAGGTTTTACTAATGGAGGAAAGTATGTTATTGTTTCCTCCATCAATATTCCAGCTTAGAACCCTCATACTAGGGGGGATCTTGTGGAAGATGATGACTAGTTATAGAAATTGAGAAAGAAGCTATGATGGATGCAGAAAAGAGGCGGAATGTGTAATATTTCAAGGAAATGAGAAGGGAACATATATCTAAAGAGTGGATATAAAGGAATTTTCAAGGGATCGGGAGAATACGAAGACATTTGAAGAAGATAGAGGAAGTCCTAGCCAACCCAAAGTTGTGGGAAGAATGATTATTTGGAGATGTGAGGTCTAGTTGGAGAAGGGGACCTAAAGAGAATGAATATGGAGAGAAAATTTACCAAGGTGATAAACACCAGAAATGAGATTGAACCTACAATCTAGACATGAATATTGGGGTGAATGATCTAGTGACCCATGTTGATGAGGAGGTGAATTTTGTGAGGTGACGATTGTTCTATGAGGAAATCCCTTCCCTAGAAATCAATGTATCAGAAAGAATAAAATTGGAATTTTCTACTATATCCCTTCCCCTGGTACTATATCATAATTTTATAAGGTCCCTTCCTAAACTCATTAAAACATTGAATTTTTGTAAGGAAAATAGAGGTAACAGTTCTGATAGTAGTGGTCAACAAAAATTGGGTAATATTTTGCAACCTAGTTTGCAAGGATTTTTTTTGGTCTCTTCTACTTTTATTCCAATAGATGGTAATGTGGTTGGTTCCTTCACTTGATACCCTGATTTCTATGGCTAGGATGATGAAGACATGGAGAAAAATTGGTATTTGAGTGAGGCCATCAAGAGGTCTAGAGGGAATTGAGATATGACCAAGCTAGATGAATTTAAAACCACTCTAAGGGGTCGAGCTCTTAAGTGGTGCACTAAAGTCACTTCCAATATTCAGAATCTAACTGTAGATACATTAAGGGAGGATTTTATCAAATATTTTAAATTACTTAAGACAAAGTAGTAGGGTCTGAAAAAATTACAAGATATTAAGCAGAGATAAGGGGAGTTTGCATGGGAGTGTATGCAATGATTTAAGGATTCCCTGGAAAATTTAATTCATACCATTCATCCATATTATCAAAAAGAATGGTTTATACAAGATCTGATGTCATTATCCAATATATCCTTAATGCAACAAAATATTAACTCCTTGCAAGAAGCTTTGGAGTAGGAAATGAAGATTGAATCGATGGTGGGATACCCTGGTTACATCAGTCTTGGATATACTTATGGTGATCTTACTTTAAGTGATCTCCAAAAATTTTATTGTTGTTCACTGAAATATTGAAGGAAATGAACACTCCAAAAACTTCTCATATACAAGTGTGTTACATTGGCTACTACATAGAGGGACATTATGTCACCGAATGTTTAGGGCTATGGGGTATTGGATCCTCCAATGTTTTGTTAAGAACCCCTCCTCTAATGTAGGACGTTAAGGAGGAGTTTCACAAGTGTAAAGGAGTTATCATTTTCAAGGACATACCTGGTATCATGCATTTCTGAGTTAATAAGGTACATACTCAAATGAGTATTATGAGATATTCCATTCTTATGGTCACTTACCTAGGTTGTGTGGTATAGTATAGAAGTACTCTAATGTACCTAACTCTATTTTCTGTGAGTTTTGTGGATCTCCCACACATAATACTAACTAGCGCAGAGCCTTAGAAAATTTATTTTATTCACTAGATCACACCTCCTTCTAGGTAAATGAATATTCTCATGGAAGAGAAGCTAAAGGATATATAAGAGGAAGGAACATAGGAAGAGTTATGGTTAGATGTTATAATTGTGACCAATAGGGCCATCTAGCCCACAGGGGTGTCACTCAATTAACCTATGACATAGCATGTGCGTTCATGGCATACTAAACAATGCCCTTAATTTGACTACATATTGGAAAATACCTCTAAAAATCACTTTATTTAACCCCCTACCAATACTAACCCATTACATTTTCCCAATTTAATAAACCCCTACTTTCACTAGATATTGTAGGTATCCATTTTTTCATTAACATTTTTATACCCCTTTATATTTATATCCTTAACATAATGACATGATGCCTCTCTTGTGACCCCACATGCATCCTAAAATTCACCTTTCTTCTTGTGATATATATAGGAGATGCATATTAGTATTCCCACTATTTGATTACCCAATTAACACTCAAGCACATCTCACTATGATTTGTAGCATTTAATGGTCCAAGACAATGTGAATGATCCCTCACTCGCTACAATGTGAATGATCCCTCATGCACTCTCCCTTTCCAAACCTGCAAAACACCATATTGTTGCAATGCCAATGATCCCTCAGTTGCTGCAATGTGAATCCCTCAATTGTTGCAATGTGAATGGTCTCTTGTGCACTCAATGGTACCTTATGTGCTCTCCCTTGCCAAACCTGCAAGACACCAGATTGTTGCAATGTGAATCCCTTAGTTGTTGTAATGTGAATTGCTCAGTTGATGCAATGTGAATGATCCCTCAGGTGTTGTCCCTTGCCAAACCCACAAAACAAGCCCACTTGGTCCAAGAAATCAAAAAACAATACCTTAAATTATTTATATTTCATATATAATTAAAAAACCCAATAACCCTCATTTATATATCCAATATAATTCTTTTGGTTTGTCTAATTTTATTTACCCCAATATGAATGCACGTGATATAATATTTCTTTTTTAGTGACGCCCCCGTGATCTAGCCTAAGATTGTTCATTAACAAGGAGGCCTTGTTATTCACATTGTTGGTAAAATGCCCATGCTACAAAATATTTTCTAAGACTAAATGCTCAGTGGGAGGAGTGAAACTGCCAAAGAGGAGATAATATAGTTAATGTAGAGTCGTGGGAGCTAGAAAAATTCCAACATATTAACATTAATATTGTAACCATGGGAGGTAAGTGGTATGGAGCTGATAAAGATACTCTTGAACAACCAGTTATTAAAAAATTTTCATCTCTAAAAGGAAAGTAAGATCCCCAATAGCAGAAGGAGTATTATAAATATGTTGTTGAAATTTTTAAACAACTAATTTATTCTTACAATCATAAAATCAGAGATGAGGAGAAGAGAAAAGAAAATATCCATCGGTTCTTCCAAGAAATATTGTAATCGACCATGGCATGGTTCAAGCTTTTGGGTATGTTGAGTGATGAGAATTTGTCTATCCATTTGTGGAAGAAATTAAAAATAATTTTTAAAGATGAGGATCTCTCCAAACATACCGTTTCTGCAAATTCAATGGAGTAGAATAGTAGGAGAGTCTAACATAACAAATGCAGAACTGGGAGAGAGTTCATGATTGATACCCAAATTGAGGGATACCAGATCAAAGAAACTATGTTAGATTTGGGCTATGATGATAATATATTTCTCAAAAATACTTGGGAGGAACTCAAAAGACCTAAGATGGTATTCTCTCCAATTCAGTTGTGGATGGATAACTAGTATTGTATTTTACCTTTTAGTTAATTGGAAGATGTGGAAGTGGATGTTGCCAATGTGAAGACTTATGCTGATTTTGAATTCATTAATATTATTAGAGATAAATATCTATATCCAGCACTATTTGGAGTTTATTGGGATTTCAAGAACTATTCCATCACCAATCTAAAAATAGAAAATATTACTTTTGAGGTAGATGGAGTCATGGTTATTTAACCTTTGGATCCTTATTAGGGTCCTAGGTACATTGAGCCTATTTATGATGTAGAAGGTACCAATATTCTCGATAAGCTATACCAAATAAATATATTGAATATTAAGTATTATATTAATCGTACAACCGATGGGTCCCTCAGTTGGCGAAGTGTTCAGAACACTAAATCTAGTTCAGATATTGCACTAGAAGAATGGCAACAGGAAGACCATGAATTAAATTTTGAGAGAGGCATGATTTTTTGATCTGCATGATGGATTGGAACAAAGTTAAGAAACTATCCTATATCTAATAATATTTCTCTTATATATGCTTTTTTCCAAGATATTTAATGTATTTTTCTAGAGAAAAAAAAATATTTCCCCCAATGGATGTTGCATTATAAGCTACCCCTACCCAGTGGTGGGTTGCTCACCGCAACCATATTTCAGCTAAGATAGTGGTAAAATATGCTATTTTATGTATATATATAGAACCATAGAAGGGATTCCATATTATTTCCATGTATCAAGGTCATGCCAGTCCCTAGAACAATTTTCGGGATTGTACTGCAGAATTGGAAAAGAACAAAGTACCTATTGAATTATAGGTACATCATTTTCTGCATACTCTGGGACCTATTCTAATGGAGGTGCATATACCGAGCACAATATGTGAGAGTATATACAAGATATTACCAATGCGATGGGATGGTCACATGGTTATGTTGGGAAGAATTTTTAAATTTTTTGTAAGAAATTATAAATATTTAGATTAGGAAGTGAGTTTTGATTTTTATAAGTAATATAGAGAAGTAATTTCTAATGTAAATATAGTTTTTAGTTTCCCTTATGTTTTGGATAAGGGGAAATAATTCGCACTTTGTAACTCTTGGTTGTCATAGTTCATTATTTTTGGGAAACAATAAAAAAATAGTATTTGGGAAGAAGAGGAGAGAAGAAGTTCTCGAGTGAGGAGAAGAGAGGGAAGGGAGAGAGAGGAGGAGCGAAGAGGAACCTATTGCTTCTCTGGGTATTATATTTTTTAAGTTTGCATACCCATTTGTACCTTTAATCCTTGTGAACTAGAAGCTATTTATGTGTCAATGATGTAAATGAACAATAATTTGGACAACAAATTGTTTGATTGTTACATGAATTGAGATTGAATCAAATACCTATGTTTAAAAAAATTTAGTTTCTTCTTATGAGATTTTATTACTTCAATTTTTTATTCCTATGTATTGATATTGGTTATTTTTTGAAAACATGTAGATTGTTCAGAAAATTATATTAAGAATTATAATCTTATAGCTTCAATTGTTTTGTGATTATCAATGTATCTTTAGCATTCTTGTCGCAATAGTTCCAAAACCCAGTGGAAGTATGTTTTGTGTTTTATAATAGTCATTTCGTGGCATTAGGGAAATTTTAGTGTTGTTCCAGAGAGAAAGTACCCTATTAGGAATTTAGAAAATAAAAACCCTCTTGTATTGTTGGTTTGATTGGAAAATTTAGCATTGCAAACTACGGTAAGGAAGGTAGGTGAATTGTATATTGTGTCATGGAGCAAGTTAGGGACATTAGGAGTTGATTTGGGAAAATATTTGAGTCGTTTCATCCTCCTTCGAAGCCACAATACAAAATTTTAACAGGTAGCAATGCAATAATAAAATGGAAAATAGGCACTACAAAATCATTTTGTTGAGACTCATAAGTTTATTTTTATTTTTGAAAGATTTTGTGTTCAATTTGAAATCCCCTTTTTGGACGGCTTCAATATTTCCCATTTTTGTGGGTATTTTTATTATTGGAATTAAATGTGATAAAGGGTCGAATCCATTGTTATATGGATGGGGTAGATTGGCGATACTAGCGCCAGTGTCACCTAATTTCCATTAAGTGGTTTCAGAGCTAAGTAATTCAACAAAAAGTAAAGTTTAGAGTTCACATCAGCAACATGGAGCATAATCATATTTGAAGATCTGATTGAGGAAATTAGAAGACTATCAAATTGAAGGTAGATCCAGAAGAAAACACTGCAATAGTAGTGATGCATGTTAAACATAGATTTGTAAAGTGATGTAATGGTATTTTTTTAATTAATTATTGATTAAAAGTAACAAATATGGTGTTTATAGTTTATGATTGTTATGCAGGTAAATCCTCTCTGCAGACAGAGACGATCCCTCTAGCCCTGGAGTGGGTCTAGTAACAAAGGGAAAAGCTAAAGTGTAGGTTCCTTAGTTAATGAATGAAAAGGACAGGGTAGATCGACCTACCTGGAGTCCAACGCTGTCATGGCTGTGGTGGTGATGGCCTCTTGATCTATGCTTCGATGGGTCACAATCCTTCTACTACATTTCTCGGATACCTGCACGAAGATCAGCGAACAAGAGAAGCATACGAAACAATGATCTCATTCATAATCAACTAACCAGTCAAGGAGAGTTAAGCATATTGCATCAAATAAAACACATTTACACAAGATGGGAACAAGACAATAGTCATTTATATGTATTAATAGAAGAAAGAGTTACAGCCGAAGCCTTGACGCCATAGGCTCCTTCAGCGGGCTTTAGTTGAAGCGTGTCTCGGTGGATCATCAAGGAATTAAGACGGGATGAAGAAACAAGTATAAGCTCTCTCAATGAGGATCTCTTCCGTTTTATCTTTTCTAATCAAATGTACATAAATCTCTTCAGCATTTAAACTATAATATGTTCAGTTTAGCTAGCACATCAATGGAAGATGACTATATTTATAGAAGGAGAAGAGGAGGTTGGGATCCCTAAAATAGTGGAAGGGAGGCCTTATCCCTTGGAAGGTTTCTCCAAAAGGTGGAAACAAGAGGCCAAAGGAGGGAGGTCGTTGTTATTCAGTCGAACCACTCCAGATGACTCGCCCAAGATTTTTTTTATGATGGAAACTTCGCCTCTATTTTTTAAAAACATTCCACAAACAGGTTGGTGTGGGTAGCTCACTCAGATATAGTGCCAATGGGCATGGGATCCAATGTTAATTTACCAATTGGCATGAGGGCATAACGATATACTAGCGCCAAGGAAAAAATAGGTGTTTCTGATTGTCTGTTCAGGAAGTTGTCAATAGAAGGAATGTTGTGCTCATGGCAAGGGATGCAATGATGGTTTTTGCAAGGCATGACACTTTATTTTGGTCACAGAAATGAGCCTCCAATGTTTGGGATGGGGATTGTAGGGACAGTGACAAAATTTTGTGTAACAGATGCCCCCTAAAGCATGATGTTCGATAGACAGGAAGGCGTGAAATGCTTTATGAGAACACGTTCGAACCAAACACTGCTGTTAGAAGACATGCAACTAAAAATACAACTGATATCTCTGATAAATAAACATGTGGCATGGGCGCAACGATCCTTAATAGATTATATATATAAACTGAGATCTGAGGTATGGACGTAGCCATCTAGTAATAAGGATCAACAAATAGACTCATGTATGGTCACAGCCATCCAATTAAAAGATTCATGCAATCAGCCATGATAAGGTAAAATATCCCGTAGCCTAGATCTTATCAGAAGAAACCCATGGTCTTGCGCTCCATCTCGACCCAAACAAGTACAAATTTAAGCATGCGAATATGTGAGCTGAAGTCAAACATGCAAGAAAATCACGTGACTACCAGCCAATGATGAAATTTTTTAACAGGCATGAGAGAAACCACCAATAATGACAATTTTGAACAGTGATTTGGTGTTGAACACCCGCAAAAACACTCGATCAAAGGCCAATGATATGGACCTACCGTCGAATGCGAAGAACTTGCCATTGAGGCATGCAGGCTCCAAGGTACCGGTAGGGAGTCTCTAGATCAACTTCCTGGATAATGAGTTGAAGTTGACGGAAAGCAATCCGGTCGAAGGAGGGCCATAATGTTTCCCACATAATTGACACGAGATAGAGGAACATAACGATAATGGACCAGGACTAACGGAGAATCAGAGGGAGCTTGAAAACTGCAGAAGCAAAACTTCTCTTCAACATATCAGCGACATGACTTTGGATTTGGCAGTATTTGACATGAAGAGGATCTGAGGTCATGATGACTAGGCAAAGAGTAGATCCGAGGTCAAAACAGATTACCTAAACCCATGGAGGAAAAAATGACGAAATGAGATGTCCTCAACCCAACACAAATGCAAACGAGTGTCATGTTCAAGAATGACATACTACCAACACAACTAAAAAATGGTTCAATTTTTCCCCACCATTTCTGGCAAGTACCCCGATTATTTTTGAAAACGAGCTTGAAGGGGATAACATATACTTGTACCGTAACTTTTTCCTTTGGACAAATCCAACCTAGTATATTTTACGAGGCCTAGGAAGGAGGAACTCGGGGAACGTCATGGTGGCGATGTCCGATGTCATCAGAGTTTAACAAGTCTGACAAAGGAAGAACTCGACATATTTTCATGTTTAGAGAGTTTGAAAAGAAGAAGAAAATAAAACTCCAGCATGTCCCTTTTCGTAAATAGTCTGTCAGACCAGAAAAGGTAGAAAAAAATATCTAGAATAACCTCTTAGTCACGATAGGGTAAAGTATTCCTTTTTCATAGTTAATCTATCCCAACCCGAAAAACGGGTAAACATATACTGGGTAGATATCGTTTCGCAGCTATTTAATGAGTTCAAAACGATAAGAGTCTCGGCAATCTTTTCAGTTTTAGAGGGTCAGAAAAGAGCTGAAAGTTAACTTCGCCTTGGGGAACGAGTGATATTAAGGGTAGAAACTAGTTCCGGTGATGGTGGAACTGTTCAAAACAAGTAAAGTGCAAGAGGCTGGCTAACAAGACCACTCATTGCAGTGGTTCCTCAAGAATGGGTAAAACAATCAAGTGAATGCATATGATTGAACAAGCAGATGGTGATGATTTTATGAGAAAACCAAGGCTCCTCTAGAAAAATAGGCTGATAAAATATCAATCACGAGAGGTAAAAATGGGGAATGGTTTCATTTTTACACAAGCTTGAAAAAAAAGGTAAATTATGCTTGGGATTAGTTTCATTTTTACACAAGCTTGAAACAAATATAAACTATGCTTGAAAAAATATTTGCATACCCGCAGCATGGTGACTCAATTCGAGGTACATGCCCCCCAAGCTTCAGTCCATTCACCAGAGTAAACTGCTAGTGGATGGAGTAAAGATTCAATGTGTTAGGTCCCTATATTACTAGTATAGTCCCTTATTTTTGTTAGTGTAACCCCCTTATTGTTATTATTGTACCCTTGTAACCCCCATTTTGTTATTATTGTGCCCTTAAATTATTATTGTTAGGTTGGCTAGGATTACATTGTGGCCCACTAGGATTACATTATGGCCCCATGGACTCCTATATATAGAAAGGAGGTTTTGTAAATTGTATCATCCAAGAATTGTTCATTTATGTAATGTATTGGAGGTTTCCCCCTCGAATTGGCTCATTTCTAAGGCGTTTATATCTCTTTTCTTCTCTTTTTGGAGCTGGTTACACAACATTTGGTATCAGAGCTTTGGGATTCTAGGGTTTCGCTGCTCCAAACAGGTCATCGTGGCATTTTCGCTATAACTTTGTTTCTACGAAGCTTCAGAAGCTGAAATTTTTAGGGTGCGAAGCTGAAATCTTGAGGAAGGTTTTCTAAAAATTTTAGATCTTGGTTCGCAATATTTGAGGAGATATCATCTGTGGAAGTTAGGTATTTTTTCAGGCTCATAAACAGGTCATCGTGGCATTTGCGCTATAAATTTTGTTGTACGAAGGGTCAGAGTCTGAAATTCATATGGTGCGAAGCTGAAATCCTGAGGAAATTTGTCAAAAAATTTCAGAACTTGGTTCGCAATATTTTTGGAGATATGATCTGTGGAAGGTAGTGCTTTTTCAGGCTCCTGAATTTCATCTCAAAGAGGTGATCGTGGGAAAAGTTCAATAACTCTCTCTCTGAAGATTGGATTGGAGTGCCGTCAAAAGTGGTCACAATTACACAGCCTGTAGTTTCTTCACTATCAATTTCAGAGACAAAGGACAAAACAGTGACACGTGGCAAGTCGTACAAGTTCGCTCTACTGAACCAGTCCAGAATTAGGTCATTGTGGGAGATTGGACACAAATTTGTCTTGGAGAATCCAAATCAGGTCAGACCTGTGGAATTCAAAAGAAAATTCAGAGGGCTAATTCAGTGTTGAATTTCAGATATTGAAAATTTGAAATAACAGAGATAATACAATTTCAATATCGAGCTCCTCAAAGCAAGTAAAAGGTGTGTATTTTTTTTCCGAATTGCATAAGTCTTGTTTGAAGAATCAATTTGAATTGATTGAAAGGGCCTATTGTAGAATATATATCAATATTGAAGTATAAAATGGCCCCTAAAAAGAATTCAACACCAATTAAGCCTTTGGAAAGCTCTACTATGACTCATGAAAATGAAGAATTGCAACATGATCTATCAAAATTACAAGAACAAGTGCAACAAATTTCACTCTCGCAAAGAGCAGAAAAAAATGAAATGGAAGGTTTGAAGAAAGGCGTGGAAGCTAAGATGGATGGTGTGCAAGATAAGATGGATGGCGTGGAAGCTAAGATGAATGGCATGGAAGCTAAGATGGATGGCATGGAAGTGGGCATGGAAGCTAAGATGGATGACATGAAAGACAACATAGAAAACATGAAGAATGATCTAAAATCATACATGGAAGGCTTGATGACAAGCTTAAAACTAGAAATGATTCCTAATGGCG